>JAYMTP010004635.1:0-14611 GCA_036897365.1 Geranium brycei
CCTCCTCCTCCGACCAGACCTAGCTCCGGCCTCGTCTCCTGTGTTGTCTCCGACTTCTCTTCCGACCTCATCTCCGGCGTTGGGATTGGTGAGGGATTGATGATTGAGGGTTTCGAGAAAATAACTTATGCTTCTATGTATTTGGGGGATAGGGCATGCACATTTAATTCACCTTGGGTACTGAATTGTTGGTTGGGGATGACGGGGGCAATGAATTCTAACGAATCTGATTATTGCTCTCCATCTTCTTTGGAATCGGAATCTGGTTCATCGGCAGAATTTCCGGCGACTTCATCGGAGGACGACTCGTCGGAAAGGACGGCAAAGTCGGGATTCTCTAGTTCAGAGGTTGGTACCTTAGCTACCACTATGAGCCGATTCTCCTTAAAAACTTGAATTGGGGGAAATTCTGAGCAACTAGATAATTTGCCATCTTCCAAATCTTCATCTTGGGCTTGACTTTGATAATCCTTCATCGAGGCAAATGGTGATAATTTGGGTGTGGAGAATTGAGAATATTCGAACCCGAAGATTTCTTCCATGTTTGCTTTGAAAATGGAACCATCAATCAGAACCTCTATTACTTCTGAGATTGGGCTTGGAGAAGCAGAATGGATAAGAACGATTGCCTTGTGCAGATACAACGCCGGAGACAATGCCAGAGACGAGGCTGGAGCTGGGTCTGGTCGGAGGAGGAGGATTTGACTTCTTTTTTTTGTAATTTTGTAATTTTATTAATTATTTGTAATATTATTATATCAATTAAGGTTTGAACCGATCAGACCAATAAATCTGATTTGAACTGGCCCAATTTGAACTAGTTAGTTCAGTTTTATTTTTTTCAATTGAACCATTAATAGTTTAGGTATATTAGGCATTTTAGAGATAGATTGTCACAAAAAAGTTGTCAGGGTACTAAAAAAGAGAGTAAATGAGTTAGGGTATGAAATTGTCATTTCCCTATAGTTAGGTTTAACAAAATGTCATTATCCTTATTATATATAATACTATGGAAGACGAATGATGTTTCAGGAGAGATTGAGGTGATTATTGGGTCAGTATGCAATTGTTATTGACCTAAGTCTTGATTACCAAATTCTCCTTTCGGCATTAAATTGGCAAAATCCCGATACAAGACCACACTTCAATCAGAGTCGCACTAAGTTTAACTATTGTACGCAAAAATAATTTGGGCGTTAGAACTATTCGCTAGATTATCTAATGTCCAACATGAACTTTCCTTCTCAAGATGAATCCATATTTGGAGCCATCGTCAATAGTGATCAAAGAAGGATGAATAACAATTATAAAGACAATGTCGATAAAAAACAATTATAAATACAATCTACACAACAACTTACTTCTCGATATTGCCTAGTCTAATTTAGCTTAAATTACGTGAATTCACAAATAACACTACGCTTGTGCAATATCACTTAAAAATGTGTACACAACTGGATGTCCCCACAATCTATTATCAATGTATGTATTTATATGTAATGATGCGGTGAACACCAATATAATCCATGTACATATTACTTATTGTGCCACAAAACCAAAAAATGTTATTAATGGTCAATTTGGCGATAAATAAAATAGCAGCAAGAATTCGTGCCGCTTTCACGTCACACTAACGAACTAACTTATTCATGGGGATATTAATATATGATTTGTTATTTCAACACATCAATTCTATTCTCCAATTAATATTTTAAATAAATAAAAATATATATTAATGAAATTATAAGAATATATATGTCACACACTTTATGTCCGTAGATTGTAATATAGTTGATCAGAGCACCACCCTATCAAAGCGAAAGTTGTGAGTTCAAGAAAATACTTCGTAGTAGGCGTGCATGGGACTTTCCCTGTTCGGTTATTCTCCGAGTCCTCTTTGCATTTTGTGCATTTCTCGTTAGCACTCCAGGGGCTCTGTAAAGTCCCGGGAGAGGTTCTAGGCGAAAACTCACCAGGGGAAGTTTTCACCACTCGTGACATAGGGTCATTTTTGGAGGCTTGAGCTAAAAAGCTGGTGCCTCGCAGTATGGTTATGATGATTGTACCTCGCATTGATAGCGGGACTCCTCATTCTCCCATAATAACCGGGCTCATGCCCGATCTTCTGGGTTCGAGCCTCATGGATATGGCGAAGGATATGTAAGTTGTAAATTCCTTATATTCCTAGCTAACGTTTTTGTTTGGCGCACTTGTATCAGAATATATTATGTTGGTTATAAGGATTAGTATCGGAAGCCCAGGTCGACTCGTTTAACTTGCCTATATACACCGTCTCTCGGAAGAGATAACGGAGCTTTTAGAAATAAATGGTTGTTTCAGCAACGAGAGGATGGAGTTAATGAGCCTTAAATCCGCTGACGATTACATTATCAACAGGAAGGATTAAGCGACGCACCTAAGGTCTACGCTTTGCAGGTATCATCGGCAAACACTTTGGAGGCCATATTAATATTTATCAATGAACTGTTTGATCGCTACTTCAAGAATTTTCCCAGCAGCTGAAGCTGAGTTGTATAGCACACAAGGAACCAAGTTGTTTGTTCTGAAAAGTAAATACTTCTTGTTTCAGAAAGAGTAAGTTGTGTATCTCTGCAATGAATTTACAGTAATGCTTGAAAGTTCACTGTTTCTGTCCAATGAAATAGTCACATATTTTGACTTGTTCTGGGGACAAAACATAATTGCAATAGAGAAAAGAATATTTCATAAACATACAGTTCATTAGAAAACAATCAGTTTGATATACATCTCGAACGGCCCTTGTTGAGCCTGCAGCTGGTTCAGCGGGGATTGCACGGTCAAGGACATACTCCTTGCGCTCATGCTTGAGGACTATCCTCAGGTTTCTGTCCCAGTCCAGAAAGAGTCTTCAATTTGGACACTGACTTATGAGCCGAATTAGACAAGTTTGGCCAAATTTATGAGCCGAAGCTTAGAATATGTAATTATAAAATAGTAACAAAAACTGAGTTAAATAGATAGCATGAGGCACGTAGAAGGATGAGAGGGCGACGGGTGTTCCCTTGACCGGTTAACCATGGTAGTTGGTTTAAAAGAACCATAACCGAACCCCTACTTAATGATTCTATCAAATTCAAAGCTAATACTGAACCATTATTTACCGTTCTCAATTTTTCGGATTTAAATCGACTGTAAAATTGGGGATACAAGGTCCACATAGAGTTCAGTTATTTTTGCCATTACTAATTGAGTAAATGACACTGCATTGTCTTTTATGCTACAATTCTATTATACAGACATTTAGACCAGACCAAAGCAAAATGATAGCTCGAGATCATAACCAAGAATAAATCAAAACCACAATAACCAGATGAAAGAAAGTGTAAGGTCTCATAGACAACAACATTCAAAGATGGTCACGGAAAATGTATATAAGTTGCACAAAAACCTGGAGAAAGACGAGATTATATAGCTATTAAACAGAGTTTCCAAGTTCTGAAGCAGATTAAGATGTACACACCAACACCACATAAAGTTTAGCACGACACACAGTTGATGAGAAAAGCAAAATACCGATAAGCAAACATATACACAAACTTGGGAATATTAAATATAGAACAGAAACTTGCCTCCTCAGCGGATGGTGAGTCCATTGCTGAACCGCTGCTGCAGAAGTGATATACTCCTAGCTCTCGCTTTCTTCTTTATGCTGATCAGCTTGTCGTAGATACACCACGCGAAGCTGAGATAGTGATCTCGATTCATTCCTTCGTTGTAAAGATTCCAATAAGTCCAATGGTACGTGACATGATACCAAGCGGAAGCTTTTGCGTCTGGGTCGTCTTCAGATTCTTCTGCGCTTTCCTTCTCATTGAACCATGACCTAGCTTCCTTTCTCAAGGACCTTACCGCCATGGTAATGGCTTCTGCGTCTCTTCTCTTGGTGAACGATTTTGACATCTTCAGAATACTTCCACTTAGTATCTCAGCTTCGGTTTTGATCCCGTAGTAGTCCATCAGGTTTCCTAACTTGTAGTCATAGTTGCTCTTGTGGAAGAACGCGTCATCTATGTAATCTTCAAAGCCATCGACTTCCATGTCGGGATCATAGGCTTGTTTTGCGACTTCCCGAGTGAAGGACTTGATGGAACTTGTGTGAGGCGTGATGTCCTTCACCTCCCGGAAGAGTTTCCCAATTACGTTTTGTGATTGGTATGTGGGTTTGTCGGGTTTGTCCATGAAATCGGGGTACAGCTTGACATGTAGTTGAGGCGGGATTACAGCGGGTACACCAGTTTTTGGAAAGTCGACCGCTATTGAGAACAGCTTAGCGAGCGCTATACACGGTGGGCTCATGGCCTTAGTATATTCCTTGTCTGCAAAGACGGTGTGAGCGTTGGCAATAATGCCTAAGCTGTCATTGAGCATGTAGTCTGCAAAGTACCCTTGAACCTCCTGTACAGTGAAGAAAATACACAATTTATTTCCAAATCAAGGCCTGAACATAAGTATAATGATACAAAACAAGTGAAGAATCTTAAGCATAGTCAGACACTACTTTCTCTGCAAGAGAATAGTTACAATCACTCGGTCTCTCATATACTCATATCGATGTAACTCTTATAAATCATTCATGATATTATAATTATGAGCTTGCATAAAACGATTTTAATAATATTTGATATAAGATATTAGAGTAAATATTAAAATTGTGAGGGTTGAGATATCGAGAAACAGAAAAGACACTTTAGAAACTATAGCCAGTCCCAGGAATACATGAATCTGAAATGATACCTCAACTGTGACGTCATGATCCAACAGCATGCTTGGTGGTGGAGCATAATCCATGGGCGCCTGTTGCTTAGGTGGAATCAATTCTGGGTCCCAACAGACAAAATAGATATCTCCATCCAAATCACTCCCAGAACATTCGTTCGGATGAGGTCTAGCATTACAATTCAACATTTGTACATCAGTAAAATCGCATATAAAGGGCATTTATCTGTGCAAGCATACAAGCTAATCAAATATACATGAAAAGTGAAAAAATATTATACCCGAGATATGTGTGAAGAATCTAAAAAAGAAAATCATTGAGAAATTTCTTGTTCTCTCCTACTTCATCATTTATTTTTGTTTCTCCATAATTTCTCACTTCTGAACTTCACGGTACTTCATATACTACCATACCTGACGACCCATATTTCATGCATGATATAAACCCAAAACAATCACTTCAAAAATGTTTGGGGATGTGGAATGATATACCTAGAGTTGTGCATATTGACTACTATGCACCTACAGGTTAGAAAATATAATCTTGAAAAAAGTTGTGCTCCCACTCAATTTTCATGAAAAGTAGCAAATTGGCATATGCTACTAACCAAGGTCAAGCACAGATTTGAAGAGAATAGAACCTGCTGGGTCTGCCACCAAGGACACACTATTAATTCCGAACTTCTATGACAACGGTGTATGTATTGAATCATATTTCTAGGTGTAACGAGCTCACTTGGGCCACATGGGTCAAGTGGTAAGGAGCTCACTTGACACATGTGAGATCCTGAGTTCGAATCTTGGTACATACTAGTATAGGATGTCTTCAATTATTGCCGATCAAAAAAAAATAAATAAATAAATAAATATTTCTAGGTGTATGCAGACTAAATCCAAGAGCATATTGGGGAAGTTGGATAAAATAGAAAGATTATGTTAGTACACAAGCCTTTGCAGAAATTGATGACTTACCTCTTTCCCTTTTGAGGAAAAACAACACAGTCCACCATGTGATATAGAGACGGCACATTAACAGCCCTTAAAATGCGCACATCACCAGGGTGCAAACAGGGATTTTTAGCAACCACCACCACTCCCTGAACAACATAATGACGGTCCGATTCATTTCCAGTACCAGAATATCGCACAAATACTTGCCCATATTCCAGTGTTCTGGTTTCATCTAGGCATCCCATCATTGATCTTGCATTTGGAAGAAAGATCCGTGATTTAGTCCTCAGTTCCAGCAACTTTGATGCCCGGAAAACTTGCAGCATCATTGCAAGGTACGGCTCAGAATCAGGCATGTAACCACACTTCAACATTTCCTTGAGAACGTTAGTATTCTCCCCGGGAGACATCAACTCCAACGCCTCCTGTGCAATTAATGGATCTTTTAAAATAGCATCCAGTTGGGTCACAGCTTCTCTTTGCTTTTTCTCAAAAATATGATCTCTAACTCCTAGGGTAGAGAAAAGGGTGATCAATTGACGATTCAGAAAGCAAGGCTGAAACTTGCTAAATGCCAAAACATCTAGTTTTGTGTTCTCCGATTCAAACTTCAGCATGCTCTTTCTCAATGATAACTTCTTTGACGAGGTTGGATCAACAGCCACGACACCTTTGAACCCACCATAACGAATCTGAAATGCAGATGGGATGGATCTTCCTGTAAACCCACATTTTTTAGCCACTTTTTTAGCAAAGTCAGCAGATATTTTACCAATTCCATCAGAGAAAACATATTTGTTTTCACCCCATCCGGTCTCAACGTCAGGAATGTCTTCAACTTCATGCCTAGCTACACTTAGAGTTTCCATTGACGAACTGAAGGATTGGCCTAGTCTAGCAGAATATTTCGCCACATTCCGTATCTGGCTAAAATCCCCCATCCATTTTCTTATATCTTCAGCAGTAAGCCCAATTCTCGAAGCGAACATCCATGCAGAATTTTCCCGTAACTGACTTGATGAGAACGCAAGAAATTCAAACTTCTTATCACCAATGGCTATGCCATTCCTAAGAGTTGAAAGAATCCTTTTGTAAAGTTCAGTTCTCCTGTCCCCATTAGCAGATAACATGCGTGGAGACAAGTCTGTCGAGTGCATCTTATCCAATTCCTCATCAACAAACGAAACACGAAGGAAATTATCAACATCTTCAGGGTAATTGCGTATAACGCGGTTTGAGACATTAATCTCGGGGCCACAGAAATACACTTTACAAGGTGTTACCTGAACCCTGCGTATGTATGCCAACCCACCATCCAAAGATATACTAGGTGATCTTGGTAGACGCCTAGATTTATGGATCTCCATGTACTGCTCATACAGCCACTTTGAAGGTTCATAGCAACACTCTTTTAGATGATACAGCTTCTCTAAGACATGTTCTATGATGTCAATGTTCATTCTGTTTGGATTGACCAGCCGGTAAAAGGTTTCGTCAAGTGCTGGGGCCGGAAGGCACCCGTTCTGCACCAAGAAGTTTACCTTAAACAAAATCTGATATGACAAGCCACTTCCAAGAGAAGGACCAACAATGGGGACTAAAACCAGATTTCGAGAAAAAGGACGCCCATTCACCAAAACAAATTTACTTTCATTTTTCTTATAGTAAACAAAGTTTTCACGCAAATCTGGAAGTGTACAGTCATAAGGAAGCTCAAGACAGAAAGCAGATGACTGCCCGATACAGAACGATGGAGTAAAATCTGTTGTCCTAATCCAACTGTCATCAGGGGGCTCACTGAAGAAGTTAAAATCAGGATTATCATAGACACTATATGATGAGGGTGTAACATTCTGGTAAATCCGAGGCGCGCCATATAACTAAAAATTACAAAGAAAGGAAAAAACACGTAAGTATCATCTGAAGAACCAAATGATCACAGTAATTTATTTATGCAGTAGATTATTTATCCAAAGTGAGATCGCAGATTGTGAATTATCAAGAAACAAATGTTTTTCATATGGTTGAAGAAAAACTTAATTGTATTCTGAAGGAACCCGTCATGACCTACAGAAGGTCTAGACTAAGCGAACTAGGTTTACCAATTACCATTGTACTACATAGTTAACAGTAGGTTGTAAAAAGTCCATACAAGCAAGCTATCTTCATCAAAAATATGCAATTTATTTATGGTATTAAATTAATAGTTGAAGTGGACAGGCTAGTATCTGATGATTTGAGACTGTAAATTCAGTCACAGACAGGGCCCCTATTATGATGAAAATAGGGTATGAATATCACGAAATGCATGAAAAAAATCCAAATGTCTAACTACCAACAGCAAGAGGAAATTACTTAAATAACAAAAAATAAACAGCAACCTGTATAAGGAGAAACTTTGCAGCTCGGTCACGTGGGCAATACAACTCTATCTGCCAAATATTCTCATACGAAAGCTCAAGCTTGTAACTCACTTGATGATAAGACAGAAAGAAATGCAACTTTCGCATTCCAGTCCCAAACTTCACAGACACGTCCACCCCTTTCCAGAGGACAGAGAACCGTTCTTTTGATAACTGACACCCAAAATGCAGACTTACGTGTTCCATGCCATGCACGTAGGTTCTTGGCTTCGGCACAATATCAGTTTCCAACATTTTAGCCTTCAAGTAAGAAGTCCCATAATACAGCCGTTGATTAGCCAAGTTTACAATGGTTTCAGCAGCTTTTTCAGTTTTGAACTGGACAACAGCATATCCCCTGGGGCCCCCATTTTTAACTTGCCTGAACTTAACAGCAAAAATTGTATCTTTGCCTGTATACCTCTCCAAGAATTCCCTAACAGCTTCTACAGTCGAATTACTAGGGAATCCAAATACCTGAATTGTCTTAACCATTGAACCCAAATGAGTTTATCTGCATTGACATCAAAACATACAAACTCAGTAATGAAAAATCTGCTCGTTACACACAGTACCTCTACAATGGTGAAAAGAAAAACTTCCCTTCCCAATATTACACAAAAAAAAGACTAAAACACTACCCAAATCGTAAGATGTATGTATTATTGACCCAACAAAATAAATGTACTAGATTACCTAAATTGTCATACAGGAAATAAGCATCTTGAATCTTATAATCTATATAAATAGTAAAGTCACTTGAAAGAGACAAAAATTGTTCAGAATTGAAGTCCTACTAAAACTGTAAATTCATTTTCCTAGAGGGCTTCAAAACTTGCAGTAATCTGAACTACAACAATTTCAAAATCTCAATGCATACCAATAGTTTTACACATTCACAAATGATACTGATGGAGCATACAAACCCAATTCTCTCTCTCTCTCTCTCTTTTTCTTTTCAATGAAAACCACCTGCTGATTTTGAAGTAATCATATCAGTAAACTAAGACTGAGCAGTTAAGCAAAACCTAAAATTGAACTCAAAATTTACATTAATCTACTAACTGTAAGCAACATCGAGGTCAAAATCAATCCTTTTTCGGTGAAAAGTCAGTTCTGCTTTACAGCACAAAAACATGATCAGCACAAGAATATCACTCTCCAACCAGATCTGTGAACGAAAGCAGTTCACAGAACATCACATTGCGTTCCAGAAACAGTAACGAGCTGCAGATAGAAGCCTGATCGGAAAATTCAAAGGAAAACGAAAGTAAAGCAAGAGCGAGTGCGGAGAGGCTCACCGGAGAGAGTGAAGCGACTCTCGGAAACCGAATCGGCGACGGTCAACTCCGAGTCAACGGGGGCGAGACTGTGCTTCGCTTGTCCAAGCAGCGGGAATCGGAACGACTCTGCTCCGTCACTTCCTCAATAAATGGATTTTGGTTCCATCACTCGGTCCACCTTTTCGTTGAGCCAATTGTTCACGTTTGGCGCTGACGTGTACTGGACCGCGTAGATACTACTCTCTACTGTCGAGGTACTGTTGATTCAACGGTCAACTGTGTAAATGTGAATGAAGAAAATTCAGTTGTTTATCTTAGTTTTCTTCAATTCTCCGTAGGTCACTCGCATTGTGAAAATGAAACTATATAAGTGTGGTCCCACTTGGTGGAGGAATCGTAGGAAAGTGTAATAAAAACAGAATCACTTTTTGAATGAGAATGACCGGTGTCACAACTCCTTCCTAAACAAGGAATTGAGTGTAGCTATCTACTGCGCACTCCTCCATCCTTTATTCTGCACCCTCTCCTCACTAACTCAATACCAACTTAAATAATAGTGTGTATGTTTTAAATTACAATAACAAGTTCCATTTGGATAATTTATGACAAAATGTGATTTTATAAGGATATTATTGTCCTTCTTTAGAGTGCATTGCTTTCATTTGTTTTCAAAATTGAAAGGGGAACATTAATAATTGAAGCTCGCTCTTTTATAGTGAAGATTGTGATGAGAAAATATGACTATAATTTCGTATTAGTTACGATTATAAATGAAAGTTTTTAATTTCATATGAATTTGCTATAATTCAAATTGATTTGTACTTAATTGTTTGAATGATAGATTATGTAACATTTTTTCATAAGTTATAAACCTTTTACTTTTGGCTATCGTTTTTATATTAACTCGTTAACAATTTAATTTTCAATTCTTTAGCAAATATAGTTGAATTTATGATAATTCAAAAAAATAGTTGAATTTGCAAAGTACAAAGTCATGAAACGAATGTACTTGTAGTTTCCAGATATGTTTTTTATCTCTTCCGAATTTATAAAATTTGAACATGAACTTGCAATTTAACATCATCGTTTTTTCAATCTTTATTTGCTTTTTAATATTCTAATTTACGCTCAATGCAGCTAATGTTAATAAAGATAGATATATATTTTGGGTTTTTATTCAATGGTTTTCACGTTCAAATAATAAAATAAATTGCTATATAGTAATGACACTCTCTTACAAATTTAATTGGTAAGAGGAAATATTTTAGTTATTTGTCAATTGATGAAAATTTTTTGATAAGTTAAATATCACTAATAACAAATTTAAATTTAGGAGTATTAAATGTAGGACACGTCATTTTCCATGTCCTATTGTCCTCTTCTTCTTTTATTATTTAAGGTGGCCCACATGCTCCATGTTGCCCACAAAAGTGCAATCATCATACGATAGAATCTCCTTTGACCAGTAATGTTGACGTAGCGCACTCCTTCTTCAGGAAGGAACTAAGATGTTAATTCCACATCTTAATCAATTTGCACTTGCACTTTGAACAATCTATTTCGATAATTTACAATATTGTACAAAATGAAATATATTTATAATAATGAAATTCAGTACATTAAAAATGAAACAAAAATCTAACATGAGACTTCAATTATAAATATATACCGACATCTGATTTTGAAACATTATTCTTAAATAAAACATGAATGTGACTCTAATCATATGTATTCAAGTTTAATAAAACAATGATCATATAAAATAAAACTAAGCTCATGAACATGAAACTGAAGTCATAATCATATTAACAGATACTCAAAAATTACAGCAACAACGTTAGATATAAAAACCATAAAGTTTAAGACCCGCTCACTGCGTGTAAGTTAGAAACGTAGCCGAAAAATATATCAACATACTAACGTCATTCCATAAATATATATGTTGAACTCCAAAGCAAATAACTATTTCAACGACACTATGTCATGTACTCGTTCATTGAGAACACATTCACATACTTCAGTATTTTATTTATACACTTTCATGGAATAATACTAGAATGTTGTTGGTTTCATAAAGTAAACTTTTTCTATAAAACTACTTGCATCATAGCGATCCATGACATATTTCATTATATTTTTGAACACCTATTGCATCTTCAATATTTCATTGAAAAACAATATGATGATATTCCGAGTTAAATTTTTTTTCATAAAACTACTTATTTCATAACTACTCATCATGTATTTCATTGTATCATTGAACTCATATTTCAGTGAAAAACAATTTCATGAATCACTTAAAAGTATTTGTTTCAAGGTTTAAAAATGTATATTTACTTATTTTTATCAGCCTCCAGTCCTCCACAAAGACCATTTTAAATTCGACATCTCCCACAATTACATCTCAATGTCATTTTAAAATCTATATCAATCTTTAATTGTCCGTTACATGATCGATCGGCTTCAATCAGTTCCAACATTTGTAAGACGATACCATGTTTTCCATTAATTATGTCCCCATGTCAAAACAATTTATTTCGGCGCATATCATATAATTTTGATTTTGTTTGAACTATTTCAATTTGCAGCTAAATGGGCTACAACTATAAAATGTCACCACTTCAACCCAAAGATTCTAATCAATCAAATTGCACCTCACAGTTATAAGCTATACACAACCTTTTCCATATATAATTACAACAATCAACATTTTCTATTACAATAACATAAGTTAACTTCACACTTTGAAGTATAATTTCCAACAACCATAATGATCACAATACACAAACAAATCAAAGCAACACAAATTATCACAAACACATAAAACATAGTACAATATAAATGTCACTAGCTCAACTGCAGTTCTTCGTTGAGCCGGCGCTCGAGTTCCGACCGCTCCAAATACAACCTGTAACTCATGTTGTCCCTCTTGATCTGAACAAGCTTGTCATGAACACACCAAGGAAAGCTAAGGAAATGATTTCCATCAATCCCCACACTGCCTCGGCCCCAATACGTAGGATGGTATGTAACATAGTACCAAGCCGACGCTTTTGCGTAAACATCATCCTTCCGAGCTCCATCGCCAAGCTCCTTCTCGTTGAACCATGTCCTCGTCTCCTTCCTCAGTGAGTTCACAGCGTAAGCGACCGCCTCCAAGTCCTGTTCGAAAATAATTAGTCAAATAAAACTAGATATGGTAAGTATGAGATCAATGATTTTAATTTTTGTGTTAACAATAGGCAAGTGCATGAGTCGAAATATTGGGATACATGCTTCGTTTGAAGTTAAGATGTCGGGCTAAATCCGAGCTTGACACCCATGGATTGACTGGTTGACCCAACTCAACGTAATGAGTTGAACTTCTATATTTTGGGCCTTTTCAGGCCAAAACAAACACAAACCCACTAATGGTTTTAAAAAACGAGCCGTTCAGAGAGTAATCCTGACATTCAATACGGTAGGTGAGTGAGTGAATAAGACTGCCCAAAAACTACCGTATCAACTCGACTCGAAAAATAATCGAATCAGTTCAGTTTGGTTATGAACAAAACCGAAACTTTATTAATTCGATTATGATTTATAAAGTTAAAATCGATAAAAAAAACAAACCGACTTGAAATCAATCGATTTGGCCACGTGACTTATTCTAAAACCTCATGACTTATTAAATGAATCTATAGGGCGGGTCATCAGGTTAGGTTCGGATCCAGAGTTGTTTTTGGTTTCCCTAATATTACTATTTAAATTATTATTGAAAGAAACATCAAATAAATTTTGACCAAATTACCCTTTTCCGGTCAAAAGACCTGGCCATCTTCGTGACGCTCCCGCTAAGAATCTCCGCCTCAGTCTTGATCCCATAGTAATTCATCAAATTCGTCAATCTTTCCTCGTACTCAATCTTGCATTCAAATGCTTCGTCCAAATAGTCCTCAAACCCGTCCACTTCCATGTCGGGGTCGTAGAGCTGCCTCGACGCTTCCCTCGTGAAGGCATTGACGAGGTTCTTGTCCGAGGACACGTCCTTCACTTCGCGATAGAGCTTTCCTATGACGGACTGGGATTCGTAGGTTGGCCTTTCGGGTTTTTCCATGAAGTCCGGGTACACTTTTACCTTGAGATGGGGTGGAATCTTTGCGGGCACGCCGGTTTTGGGGAAGTCGACGGCAATAGAGAATAGCTGGGCTAGTTGGAGGCACGGTTCGCTCATTGCTTTGCCGGTTTCTCTGTCGGCGAAGACGGTGTGCGCGTTAGCAATAACTCCTAGGCAGTCGTTGGCTATGTAGTCCGCAAAATATTCTTGGATTTCCTGTTTCATGTCAATCAACTCGTTACACCATTTTTCATGTAACTATGCATGTTTATTATGCTACAGGTATGAATTTTTGAAGACATCTGTCGTTATTGTGAATAATTATTGCGTTTAATGGTCACTAACATTGTGAAAATAAGTGTTTTAAAAAAGATAAAGCACTAATCAAATAGAGAGGGTCTTCTAAAAATTACTTAATAGATAATTGATTAAAAATTAATCAGATTAAATCACTGGTTAAATTTTCATAAACCTCTGGGTATTGTAGCTAAGGTTTACCATAGCTATTCAACTAACTAGGGGATGATGATCAACACCAAATTGAGGGTATTTTCGTTATTTAAAAGAAATAATAATAACGTATTCGTACATCAACTTTAACTAATATGAATATTTTTATCGTAGTGACATGATGCCTATGAATTTCAAAATTTTAACACAAGGGCGTGATACACATGAAATCGAAACGAACTTTTATTTGGCAAGTCTCGGCTCATTAAATACTAACTAGCCGGCTTGAAAGTTTATCAAGTCCTAAGTGTTCATGTTCAAGCTCAAAATTCGGCTCGAGCTCAATTATAACAAGGGAAATTCCTGATCACTACCTTGTACTATGAAACTTTTGCATGTTACTACCCTCTACTTTTTTTTTGCACGTCACAACTGTAAGGTTTCAGTTAGTTGCGCCGTTCATCACAGAGTTAAGTTTGATGTAAAATGTCCATAATATCCCTATGTTAAAAAAATTCAAAAATTAAAAAAATATATCTTTTGAACTTTTTTTTAAAAAAATATTTTTTATCACATAAATAATAAAACACTGATTTCAAAATTATTTTTTTAAAAAAATGATTTTTTCAAAAAAATATTAAAAATAAAAAACCACTTTTAACCACATTTTT
>JAYMTP010004636.1:0-14611 GCA_036897365.1 Geranium brycei
ATTGATTTCCTATAGAAAAATACTCGTTCCCCTCGTTAAACCCGGGGACCCCTCGTTACACCATTCCCCTTCAGGGTTCAGTGATTTCCTATACAAAAATATGCGTCCCCCTTGTTACACCCGGGGACCCCTCGTTACACAATTCCTCTGATGTTATGGAAATACATATCATAATAATAGAAACACCGACTGACTATTTTATAGAAATACATTACTTAATAAAGGAAATACGTACGAGCAGCTGGTTCTCACAATTCGCACAGCCCTTCTAGTTCGCACTTGAATGTGCGCCGTTTATTTATTTGTATATTTTACCAACAATATGAAATTTACTAGAACTAATGTATCCCTAATATGAAATTCTAAGGTTGTCTAAAGGCAGTTATGTAAATTAGAAGTTTATAGTTCATGAAATTTACATGAATCAAATTATAAGTTATAAATTATATTATGAGATGTTAAAATTGAACTTCAAATTAAACAAAAAATTCATGCGCAATTAATGAAAGATATTTATTTTTCAAAATCATATTATAATTTATCATGTGAGCAAAATACTCTTTTCATATTAAATCCACCTAAGACTTTACGGGATGTATTATATTACTAGGTATAACGTTATCGAAGAAAATCATCAAACTTGTCATGTCGGTTGTTCACCACTCCTATAAGTGGATATAAAATTCATAATGGTCATTTCAGATCTGGATGAGACGAAGGCTCAATTGTAGTTGTAGTCGAAGACTTAATGCAATTTAGCAGGAGAAATAACAAAATATCTCATCATAAGGAAAAAATATGAAGAAAAAAAGGGAAACGAAAATGCCAACAAATTTAAAATCTCAAAAGTGATTATCTCATGTAACAACAGTTGACTTGACATATTTCTCACATAATTATAGTTAACTTTTTCTTGTGACTGGTGCGCTAAAAACTTTCTTTTCTCACTCAACTACAGGCCGTTAATTTTGAATGAAAAATGACCAAAATACCTTAATTGTACATACAGACAACAAAAGTAACTTTGTGAATCATCAACGGAATCAATAATCAGGATCCATGTTTGTTGCACTTTTCCTTTACTAAGGTTTTCTTTATCCCATTGGGGTTCTTACAAATATTTTCAATAATGCAGCTTTAAGCACGTTCAATATCACTTTACGTAATTAATATAAGTAATGATGTCCAATGGGAGTGTCATAAATAAATTACCCTCGTGCTTTAACTTATAAAACACTTTTTATACGTTTTATTTTATTGGCAATAATTGAAGACATCCTAAACTATCATGCACCAAGATTCGAATTCAGGATCTTTCATGCATTTTTTTTTCGTCCAAATTATTACAGATCTAAATGAAAAAACAACCATAAAGGACTAATTTCTCTCCATCTCTTGCTTTCATGTATATTTCATTTTAAATCTTGATTTAAACCTACTTTTTGATTGCACTCTTGACTTTTCATTTCGCATATAATTTTACAACATATACATTGATTTAAAAAGGCAATAACAGTGTACTGCTTCTGCTTCAATTCTTAAATGGAAAAACAAAAAGGATGTAGTTGAGCTTTGTACTGCAACACCATAAACCTCATGGAGAAGAAAAAAAATGATAGCATACTAATAGAATTGAACACTTTACTTCACCCAAACAAAAAGGTTACAATTATATAAGACCTATATAATATGTATATCATGTCTGTTTCTAACTAATAAGAAGAAACCAGATCCCGATGTTGCTGATGCTCCCATTTTGCTCCTTGGTCCTTGAATTGCATAAGCTTTGCAAAAACACCCACCAAGGGTGCTGTATTGTATGTGCAGGCCTCAGTCTGCATGAAATTGTCTCTCTGGTCCATGAAATTGTCTTCACTATCTGGTCCCCCAACCAAAGCCCCTACCAAAACATTAACATTTGGGTCCTCACTGCTGTACCAATTGTCATACCCTTGGGTGCACCCTATGAACCCTTTGTTCTCTCTATATGACACAATGGAGGCTCCTCTGTGGTGCACCCTCTGTGGGTACTTGGGGCCATACCCCACCAAGTAGCTCATGTTCATTGGGTTTGAACCTAGTATGTAGTCAACCTGGGATTTGGCAAAACTGAGGATGTTTTGGTGGCTCACTGTCTCTCCTCCATGGCACTTGAGCTCCTGGTTCGAGTGTTTGAGGTAGTCGGAGTAGACTGTGAGGAGGAAGGCGGCTGAGGAGACGTACTGCATGTTGTTCCATTGCCTGATGTACAAGAGGCCTCCTGGGGTCAGTTTCACATTGCTGCCATTGTTCTTGTTGAGGCATGAGCAAATGTAGTACTCGGCTTTTGATCTGTACTGTTGGAGTATCTCAGCATGATCCTTGTGCCTTTCTTCGAGAAGCAGCTGTAAAGATCATAGTAAAGGTTGATTCAACATCCTATAACTGAACAACTCATCATTTAATTCACAGTTAACACTAACCTTTTGGATTAACTATAATGACAAGGTCAATTGATCATGACATGCTCAATCTAGAAATGATCCTAGAATTGTTGATTTGGTTGTTTAGCAAACCAGCCAAGCACAGAAAGAGAACAAAGTATAGCAATATCAATATTAGTGCAACAGTTACTTGGAACCCCCTGACAAGCCATACTCATAAATGGGGACTCCATGATTCTATCTTTCTGAAAGGGATAAATCATCTTCACCGTTAATACATACTCTATCAAGCACAAGCAACTCATGCATCGACCACATGCATACTCTGAGTTGTAGGTCCATCAATTATCATGTGTCATGTTCATGGACTTTCTTCCATTAATACTATCACTGTTGTTACAAACGTAGTATTTGATCGAATTTTTAATGCATTTGTAGTAAAAGTGGAACCCCAGATAACTTGTATAAAGTTTGACAGTGAGCTTCCAAAAGCCACAATACCTCTCCAACTATGTAAGCTAAAATGTACCCTTTTTAAACTCTATTGCAGCTACACTTTTCCTTCCCGAAGACTCTAGTTCGACAGACTTGATTCAATTTCTAAGAAGATAACAAGAGGATATGTCGACTCGGCTATATTGGAAGATTGTCGAAGTTGATAATTACTTGACATGATTGAAGTTGGGTTTCATATACACAAGCCAAAGGCCTCTTGTTGTGTAGTGTGTGGGTCTAGTGTAATAAAACAAGCTTGTGCCACTGTTCCTACAACCAAATGGCACGCCTTCAAGGTGCTGCCATGTAGAAGAATCATCTGGCATCATGTGCACATGGTTTTTGATCTACGATATTCTATTATCTTTCACCTTTGTAATGGTACTATGTTAGTACCTTGACTATGGCTTACTACATCTTTGTGCCTTACGAAGTAAAAGCATATTGTACAGCTTAACTATCATAACGAGCAGACAGAAAAGAGATTTGAGAGAGAGTGTTGTACCAAGCGTCAAGTAATATCAAACCTAATAAACCTGAAATTACCAACCAATTTCCCAAAGGCTACGTCTATGCAAAGAAAGGTGAATCTAAGACATTTATTGATGTAGAATGGTTGGTGATCATACTCTTATTGGGTGCTTTGGGAAACTTGAAAACTTCTTCTCAAACAAGTGAAACACATTAATCAAATGTGTTATTGTCTTGCTAAGCAATTTTCTCCTTCTTCTTTATGCTTTAGATTTTGGGTGATGTAATGTTTCACTTGCTTTGGTAAATGCACTACTTCATGTGCTAAGAAAAGAAAATAAGTTTCAAAAGGGTGAAAAGAACGGCAGACCTACAATACACTATGAAAACAACATGACAGCAACATTCGTTTCATGAGAGAAGTGTAAACAAAATTAACTGTATCGTAACCCATAACTTCTATCGCCCAAAACCAGACCAGACCACATGAAAACAAGCATCACTACCTCAAGCTCAGAACCCACATGGCACAATCAAACTAATGTATAATGTATGCAATATTTGGACATTGGAGTTATAAGGCACATTAGCCATGGTCCACATGATGTGTTTGTGTGTGATAAAACTCAAAACTCAAAGCACAATTAGCTGAGAAGGAAAAGGATAAGAACAGAAAAAAGGAATATGAGTTGAACTCAGCCTAATTTGTGGCATTTAGACTGAGAAAGCTAAACAAAGATCAAGATTAGTGTTAAGGACTAGTACCTTTGAAGCCAAGATTTGAATACCAGCATATTTAACATCCCAGCTGAACTCAGTAATGGCCCAACCAACACCACCAAAGCTATGAGCATTATCAATGACATAGTCCAAAAACTCGCTCTTGTCGGTGGCCTTGTACAGCCACATTGCTCCCCACAACAACTCATCCATGTACCCACTCACCGACGCATAGTAGCTCCTCACCACTTCAACACTCTCATCATACTTGCCTCTATACTTGTCCCCAAATTCAAACAACTACAGGAACAAAACTCACACACGCATTTCATCGAACAGCTTGAGTGCACTATTTACAATTGGTTTCATTTTTCGAGTTTACCTGTTGGGCATGGTGGAGGAGCAGGTGGGAGTAATGTGGGTTCGTCTCCCTGAACACAATCGACGCCGCCGCCATTGCCGCCGCCGTCTCGCCGGCGAGATCCGAGCCGGGGCTGTTCTCGTCGATCTTGTAGGCTCGCCGCGACGTCGTCATGTCCTCCGGCCGCTGCCAACAGTAATGGTCGGTGTCTCCATCACCCACCTGATGAGAAATCATTTTGTTAGAAGCACAGTCCACCTAAAAACTCAAAAAACAGACTATTATTAAAGCTACCGTCCTAAAAGCTCAAGCGATTATTATTATTATTAAAGCTGGTTGGAGGAGGTCGCGTCCAAATCTAACCAGACTCTGATACATGTTACAAGCTCAACCCACTAAAAATTCAAGCGGATGTCCAAATTATTATTGAAAGAGAAATTGTACCTCAGCCCAGAACACATTGGGGCTGGTGTGGGCTTTGATGAAGTAATCGGTGCCCCACTTGATCGCTTCGAGAGCGTGCCTGAGCTCTCCGGCGCCGGCGATCTGGTCGCGGTACTCGATCACGCTCCACGACAGCATCGTGACCGTGAACGCCATCGGGAGCCCGAACTTCACGTGGTCGCCGGCGTCGTAGTACCCTCCGACCAAATCAACCTGCACAGCAATTGAGTTGTGATCAAACATGTTCGAATTGGGTATTTGAGAAATCACAGACCCCTTGTTCGAGGCCGTCGGTGAGGGCGGAGTGGTGGCGCCAGGGGACGCGGTGGCTGTGGGGGAGGCGGCCGGAGCGCTGGGACTCTAAATACAGGAGGCTCTTCGAGAGGGCGTCGGCGTAATCGGAAGCTCGGGAGAGACCCAACAGGGCCAAAATGGAGATCAGGAGTAACCAATGCGAGTCCAATCTCACAATCTTCTTCTTCTCCATTTTCTCTTTCTCCCAGAACCGAGAAGCTTGTCTTGGGGAGTGCAAAAAACAGAGGGCTCTGTTTTCGGTCACTTGCACAGAGGATGAAGCTAATATAGGCGAGAGGCTATGGGACACGCGAGTGGCATGTGAGTGTCACGTGAGGATTTCAAGCTTCCAAATCCAAACGGTTAGTTAGGAGCCGTTTATATTTTATTGGACTTACAAAATTAAATTAAAATTTAAAAATGGTTCTTCTAAATAATCAATTAAAGATAGTACAGAAGATTGCCTGATATATTATATTGGAAAAAGAACCATACGCCACCCTGTCTTAATTAATATCAGATACCAATGCATGTTTCTCATATTTATTGTGACCAAAAAGTGTGTCCTCGAAATATACAATAGAGTCACATTTTATTACATTTAACTATTTTGAAATGGTATTTTTATATTTGAACTAATTTTTTTTTTTTAGTACTTTGACAATTTATTTTTTACAATCTATAGTAAGATAATTAAAATGCCCTTCAATGCTTTTTAAATATTTAGAAAGTGCTATGCATAGTAAACCGGTTTAAATTTAAACTCAAAATTAAACCAATTTAAATTAAAACACATAATTGAACCGGTTCAAATTAAAAATTGCATATAGTCCTCCAATGGCTTTTAAATTTTCAAAAAGTGTCAAGAACAATGTATTTGGGTTCAAATTGAAATGGATCTGTCTGTTTCTGGCGGTGCTTCCCTGACGGTGCTTCGTCTTCCCGTAGAGAACCCTCCCCGGCAACCGCGTTGCGTGCCTCCGCTTCCCCTCTGTCTCCCACTACTCGTGCCTCAGTTTCAACGCCTCCCCGTCCTTCCACTACACCTCATGCTACAGCCCTAGCCTTTCATTCTTCAGCAAGATCGCGATTAATTTGAGATCTGTCGCGGTGCTCGTCGCCACTGCAAGGATTTCGGTGGAATCGATGGGCAAGGCGGCACGAGAGCTAGAGTGGACGTGGAGATGAGGGTGGAAGAGTCGGTCTTGGCCAATAGGAAGACCTGTGAGGCAATGAAATTGGTTAGGGTTTTGTGGGTTTCTAAGGATGGTGGTGGTGGTGGAGTAGAGAGTAAATCTCAGCTATGGTGAGGTTGAAGGAGGGCAAAATGACTATTATGTCCTTAATTTTAATTTTGGATTTGAGGGTATAATTGTAATTGCATCTTAAATATAAACTAAATTGAACCAAAGATAAACCAAAATGAATCAGTTCAATTATGATTTCTTAAACCAGAGGTAGTTTAGGTATTTTAGACATTTTAGAAGTAGGTTGTCACAAAAAAATTGTCATGGTACTAAAAAAGAGAGGAAATTAGTTAAAGTATGAAAGTGTCATTTCACGATAGTTAGGTGTAACAAAATGACATTATCCCTATATAATAATGTGGCATTAAGGCCCTTAGTATGCCTCACATGTTTAGGTATGAGCAGGATCCTCTTTTGGTTGTCACGTATAATTACAATCTACTCTTAAAAAGACATGATTTCGTACTCATGTTTTTGGTGTGAAGTGAGTATGGATCTCGTTGAAAGGGTCAGAGTGAAATTTATAATAATTTGGAAAAGAATGCAATTATTTATAAAATTTAAAAACATTAATTTAAATCTCATGTGCACGTGTATTTGTGATGATAAAATTTTGAAATAATTGAATTTAGATATATTTAACTACACATGTTTTGCACATAAGTTGCTTAAATTCTTTTTATATTGTCAGTTCACCCAAAATGCATATTTCGAATTTGCACATTAATACACCAGCATAATGGTTTCCCGAGCTCCAAAAAAAATCGTCTTCTTCCTGTCTATCTCCTACTATATGAGTTGATTAGGGACGAAGTTGCCAACTTGTTTAGAAGTAGTACAAAAAGTATGAATTGTTGGTAAACTTGAAAGATTAAAATAATGTTATTTGACTTATCTACACAAACATGTTTGGTTAAGTATACCTACCTGTAATTATTTATAAAATTTTCATAACTCGATAAGGTTGGGATAAGTTCACAAAACTCGCCCTTTTTCAATTCAATAGAAAATAGACAACAATAAATAAGAGAAACTTGTTTCAAAACCGTCATTTATTTATTTTTATTTTGGACTATAATAGGAAAATATATTCAATTCTCGCTTTGGTTATGGACTGTTAAATCATTATAGCATTAAATTTAAAAATTATAGGAATGAATTGAAAATACTATTACTCCCTTAAATTATACTCCTGCCAAGTTAACTGAAATGGTTACAAAAAACCGTTATGGTAATATTTCTGGTTAGAGCAATTGCAATTGCATGGACCATATCGGTGCCACGTGTATTCGGACCGGAACTCCTGTATTTACGGTGTCTGGTTGCCTAGGAAGATGGGAAGGTGGGACCCTTTCAGACAGGTCAACCTAGCTACAGTAGTGAACCCCACCTTGTTCTCCGCCGACAAAACCTCCGTAAAATTATGTTACAATCACAACCCGTATCAACTAAATCATTATATATTTATTTTTAGTTTCCCTTGTTATATGGTTGAAATCGACAGCTTTAAATATAAGTATGCAGATTAAACGAGTTATTAAGGAACGAGGAGGTATTTATTTGCTTTATTGACTACTTCGGACCCACTTTCCGCCTTAACCAGATATGCTAAAGTTATGCATATTCTCTCACTTTTATTGTGTGTAGGTACAAAAAGATCATATCTCGAGCCAATAATTTTCAATATATTGGAAAAGTTATACATATTCTCTATCACTTTCTTTTTTTTAATGGCTGTCCTAACTATACCCGAACCTACCTCAACCCCAACCTCACCCACCTATCGGCCCAGCCCAGCCCACTACCTATGTGTTTAAACCCCCACCAAAACTACTTTCCCCACCCAACTACCCACGAAACACCAACAGAGGCTCGAACTATGGCCGAGGACACAGCAGAGCACAAACTGGACCACTACACCTGTGCGGGTCTTCACGAGGTTTTGATTAGTTAGCACCAAAGCATGACCACTTTAACGGGACCGCATGCACTTTGTTGTCCCACAAATGAAACATTACAACTTTGGCTTGAAACTAATATCTCTCACCCTAAACATGTGTTATCAATGCAAAGACTATTCAACTCGGACCCATTTCGAAAACCAGGGCCCAAGTAATTTGAATAGTTATTAACTAAATAAGAGTAACGAGGAGCATCAATCTTGAGGAGCAGCGCACGCTGATATGTATGGGTTCAGTTGAGATCTCTCCTCCACGGGAATGGTGAAAGGTGGCCTTTTCTTTGTTGTTGTTGTTGCTGTTGTTGTTATTTTTAGTTTTTGTTTGTGTATTGCGTTTTTTCATTTGTTTTAGTTTAGTGTTGTTTAAGAGGTTGTCGGTGTGTCCGACTTGTTTCGTTTTGTTTAGTATGTTTTAGAGTCGGTGTGTCCGACTCCGACGTGGTTGGCTTGAAGGTTTCCATAGAGGTAAGGTGTCTTAAGGTTATCTTTTACTGTTTACTTGTAAACTGTACACGGCTGATTATCGATGTTCGGGTGTGAAGTTTTTCCCTCTCGTGATTTTGTGAATGAATGGTTTGATTTTAAAAAAATAATAAATAAAAATAATGAGATCAGTATAATTTGAGACTCATTTCGAGAATAAGAGAGCGAGTAATTTGAATGATTATGAATTAAATGTATAATGAGATCGGTATAATTTGAGAATGCAAATGTGTGACAATGAAATCACTAAAACTATAAATAATCTTTGATTATAAGAAACTCAATTTGCTCAGGCTTAATTGACGCAGTGGTCCGAACACTTCATCTAATAGTATATGTAACGACAAACTGAAAAGGTGTGCTTGGCAACCTAGCAAATGGGCAAAGCCGTTTGGCACATGGGATAATAAAACGACTATTACTCTTAGGTTGTTACAAATTCTAAAGACTATCTCGGGATAAAATGTGTTACATGGAATCTATAATGGGTAAGAACGAAATTTGAAATAATCTTCTAATAAATTGCTTGTTACAAAACTTAAGAATTTCCACAAGAGGTAAAATATGTAACAGATTATGTGTAATGTTCTTTGCTCAAATTGTTACTCTTTTTTTTTGCCAAAACTTGTTTCTTGGAAGTGTGACATACTAAAATTCCCTTTAATTTGACATATGGTTTTGCCTGATTTAAACTAATTATAATGTATATGACCCCTTGGAAATCTAATTGCATTGACTCAATTTTCTTAATTTTTACATAACATATTGGGGATAGAGAGTGTATGGATACCTCGTCAAGTCCTGTTTGGGTCAAAAACAAATATATTTTGTTATCCCTATAAACAACGCTAAAAAAGACATGCCCTGAATGTTCCTCTACATTTTTTTTCCATTATAGTTGGGTTTCTTTAGAAATTTAATTTTTTATTATTATTATTTTGGTTTGCAAGTCCAGTATGGGCTCGGATTCAAGTTAATAAATTGTATGATTCAAAGAAAAAGTTAATAAATCGTAAGGGTAATTTTGTGCAATTTACCCTTTTTATACAGATCATATGAGTTGGGTTGGGTTTTGGGCTTAAAGGGCTTAGGTAGGTTGGGCTTGGCTAAGATTTGGGCTTGAAATGTTACTCCTTTTAACACTGTACGTTGGGCTTGGTTAAGATTTGGGCTTGAAATCCATTGCAGTGAAATAAAAATATTATCACTTAAAGAATTGTAATTACCCCTTTATATTTTACTTTTACTCCTCACTACTTACTTGTATGTTTGCACAAATGATGTATCATTGTTTTTTCTTAATCTTAATCTCATTTTCTAGTTTCCCAAACATCAACATGAGTTTCATGTCAGTGTCGAGTATGGATCGCAATCATAGTGTTGCTAACGCTTCCATCTGTTACGCGATCTCTCTTTTTCAGATACTAACAAACTTCAAATGGGTTATTTACTTTCAATCAAGATGTGTAATGATTTCAAAGTATAGTACAAAAGTGAATTTTTTAAAATTTGATTAGACCTAAAAACTTGTTTTCATAGTCTACATGTAGGAAATGGAGTTATTGATTTGCTTGGCAAAGGTGTGGTAGTGTCCTTGGCTCAAATAAATTGAGAGGAAGGTGACAACTCTGTACTACAAATTAATAAAAAAGAAGACAGTGCCAAAGTTTTTTCTGATGCCCCAAACCTGCCTTTATTCCATTTACTCATTCATGCCATTTTTATCCCCCAAACACCACCACACCATTTTCATTAATTGTTTCAATTACAGTAATTAATAATTATACATACAAATTAAAATGTTTGAATAAAACCATTTTACACGTGTCAGTCCATGGGGGCGAGTTGCTGCAGGTGAGAGTAGAGCCATTACTGCTCAGCATTTATTCCCAAAGTAGGGGACATTTGGAGCACGGAAGTATAGTATTATAGTACTCCATTAATGAGGCTTCAAGTGACCCTCAAGGGTACCTATTAATTACATAAATGCCACGCCACACAAATTAAGGGTAGTTTTGGAATTATGAAATACAGAGATTTGTTTTTGTTGGTCATTGGGTCAAGCAGGTGCTTTGAAAAGCGGTTCCATGGACGATGCTGATTTGTTTGGAAGCTGGGTTATGTTATTCCAATGACATATTACTATTAAAACTAGCTACGCTTTTCACTATTCTCAACAAAAATATTATTTTATCATACAAGAATGTTTATGATTAAGTCTCTTAATTTTAGTATAATTCATTTTTTAAATAAACGATTTGTTTTATTTCGGATATCAATGCTCATGATAGGAATGGTAATTTTTTTAAAATTTAACGAAGGCATGAGGTCTTTAGTTTAATAAAATAAAATTTACGATCAATAAATTAATTTAAACTTAATTTGTTGTCATCTTTTGATCATATTAAAGACAAACCCATAAAAGAAAAATGAAGGTGCATATCTAGACATGAAGTTATGCCTAGGCTTATAAAAGTTGTATGAGTTTTGAAATTTGCATACATTAAACTCTAGAATATTCGAAATTAAGTTTAACAATTTTCTTTTTACGGCTAATTATTTTTTTCCTCATTATTAAATGGTGGAAATTTGGTAATTCATTTTGAAATTTTAATATTCAAGTACGACAAAATATCTTATGTTTTGATAAAATATATCAAAACTTTACTTAAGAAGGTATATTAAAATTTTAAATTCGTCAAATAATAGATGGGACGATATATGATTGAAATGACATTATTGTAGTGTAGCTCATCTAAAAATTCAGGAGCGGCTCGTTCATAAAGCAAATCAAATAATTATTTTAGGCTCACTTAAAAAATAAGGTTCAAGTTTGATTAAAAGGCTAAAAATTTAAATATTTTAAGTTTATTTTAAAAATAATACGCCATTAATTATTTTTGTTTTAGATTTCAACACTCGACCGGTCAGCCTTAAAAAGCCAACAATTTGTATGAAGTTTTAGATAATTTAATTTGATATGCATTAAATGAGAAGTGAAAAGTTAAGAGTATCTGTGGAGTGACGTAGGTGATAGAGCAAATCTACTAATGAAAGAGATAGATTCTTATCTTGTGAAGTGAAAGGTTTGAAAAGGAAGGAAGAGTGAAAGGACAGTTTAATAATAACAATACTATACTACGTAGTTTCGTGCGAATATAGGCTTTGTCTTCTCTTTTTTTACTGTCTATACTCTTCGGAGGAAGACAAGAAGCTGCTTGTTTCTTATCTTTATTTCCTCTGCAACTCTATGCCTTTGCTTTGGCCTCTCTATTACAATCATGTTCATGCCCAAAGCTATCAAGTCTGCACCACCCACACACACCCACCACTCCTATCTTTTGACTTTTATTTCCTCACTAGTAGTTTTGCATTAAATCAATTATATTTTAGGTTAATTGCAATCTATCCATACTAAAATAATACGTTTTACACTTTAATGTAAATATAATAAAGGGTTTAATTATTATACTCTAATACCATCAGAATTTGGAAGAAAAACCAAATTATTAAGGTTAATTAGTTGCATTTTTTACACTTTACTCTAATACCATTAGAATTTGGAAGAAAAACCTATTTTTTTTTCAAAAAAGACAAAAATACTCATGAATTGATTTGAAATCAATTCAGTATGGTTTGGCTTGTAACAGTAATAAACCATAACAGGATCTGATCTGGGCAATCAGGTTGGTTCGACCAGATTTAATTATGGTTTGGGAAATTACAATTGTTTCGAACTTTTGGTTGGAGAAGACGAGGAGGAGCTCAACCTGCAAACCACCGACGACGAGGAGCTCAACGACGACAGCCTTTTCCGATACTCCTTTTCCCATACCCAGAAGAGCCCTTCTCCATTTTCTCTAACTGATTTCAGGGAGCTCTAATCGCCGGAAATGGCACAACCTTGTTGATGCGCAGCTCGAGCTCGTCGCGTCCTTCGCTCCTCCCGCTGAAATCAAGAACCCAAGACCCACCGCCATCGCTCCGGCAGGAAATTCACGAGTGAATGAAATCGATTCAGCTCCAATCGAAATCTAAGGTTCGTCTATTCAGCTCGAATTCACCAGCGATCGAGGAAGACGAATCGGCAATTTGTCCCAACAATTAGGCATGGAATTTTGACTAGACGAGTCTGCTTGGGCTTAGTGCGGCGTCGGAGATCGGACATGCTCCGGGGATGGTGATTTACAGGAAAGAAAGCTACGTCCCTTCGGTGTTGGCGCTTTGGTCGCCGGAGAAGTTCGTCAACGCGGCGACAGAGGATGAGGAGGAGGAGATGGACCGATCCAATCTCAGTAAGTCCAATTCCAGTCCAGCCCAATCTAATCTTACTCAAACCAGATGTCATTGTTTTGAAATTTTGAGGGTCAAAGGAAGGATTTTCGACTTTTTCCTCTTCTTTTTTTTTAAAAAAAGAAAATTCCGTTAAAATTTGGACGGAAATGAATAAAGTGAAAATTGCAACTAACTGATCTCAAAAAATTATAACTGTAGTAAAGTGTAAAACGCGTCACTATAATATGGTAAAGTGTAATTAACCATTATAATTTTATAGCCATCCCCAAAAAATATTATTACATTTTTCTTATATTATTATATGCGTTTCCTCACGTTGTAACAAATATGTTTATGTAATGGCAAATATATTCGGATTAACTTTTCATTTTGTGATCATTAAGTCATTTGTATATGCCATTTTACGGCGAGAATCAATTCTCATCAATTAAAATTTTGTAAGTATAAGTAACTGTTACTGAATAGGTACATGGAGGAGAAGTACGAAGAACTTTCTCTGATTTATGATTGAATATTGTATTATGTTATTGTTGTCTCGATGAAAAAAAAATTATAAAAGAAAATTGTCTTACGTCTTTCACATTTTTCCTTCTAGGTATATATTTTGATGTACAATAGTATACTATCAAGTGCATAAAAAAGTGCACACATCTATCTGTATAATAAATGCAAAATATATATACTGTATGTCTAATTATCTTTCGTGTGCGAGAGGCGAACGTCTCCTCCAGATCTACAGCGTCGACGGCGCGTTCGTCGCCTGGCTGACTTCGTTGCCAAGGTTTTCGTCGGCAGCGGAGGTATCTACGATGGCCCCGTCCGGGTGTGCAGCGGTTCGAGCGATTAATAGAGACAGGCGGTTTCTCCGTCTGTCTCAACCTCCGCTGCCTGCCTTTTTGGTCTGTCGTCTGATGTTCGTCGGTGTCTTCAAAGTTTTGACATCATCGGTTTTGCGTCGGTGGGGAACAATTTTGGCTTCGGTCATCGTTTTTTCCGTGGAGGTTGCGTTGGTGGCGGCTCCGATCTGATCAGCGGCGCCGATGTACACTTGTGGTGGAGGGGGTTTATGTCGACGTGTCCGTCTCTTGCCTCAACCGATGGAGATTTGTGTATGGTTTCGTTTTCTCTGCATGCTAATGTCAACATCGGAGAAATCGATAGGCCAGTGGATCGGGGCGGAGTCGTAGTAGGTCTGGGCAGTCTCGCTCTTGGCCTTGTCAATTTTTCCGGTGGCGGCACAGGTTTTGTCTGATTGTTTTCTGCCAGTTTTGGTTCTAAGTGATTGAGCGATTTTTCTCGCTAGTTTAGTCTCGTCGGGTGTGATTGTGTCCCTTGTGGAACAGAAAGTGTCAGTGTGTTGGATTTGGTGATATTTTCGTTAGTAGTTTAGAATTTTAGTGTTTTTAATTTGCCTCAG
>JAYMTP010004637.1:0-14607 GCA_036897365.1 Geranium brycei
TTTCTTTCCACCAGTTTGGGCCCCCTTCCCTTGTTTCTCCCCAAAAAATCCCCCAACCCCCCGGTACCCCCCCCCCCCCCCCCACTCTCTCTCCTCTCCTTCTTCGTTGTTTCAAATACAACATCAGAAATTCTAGAAAGCATTTTGGCCTAAATAAAAAAAAATCATGAAAAAATGAAAACGGAGGAGGTAGTACTCTGAGCGGAGTAGAGGAGGAAGGTGGAGGCGGCAATAGAGTAGGGTGGTCGCTAGAAAACTAGGGTTTTGCGAATTGGAGAGATCCCCTTTTGGGCCTTTTTAGTTTTTTCCTAAAAACAAAACCGGTTTAACTGAAAAAATCGATCAAAATTTACGGTTAACCAAAAATCCGGTCTCAAACTAATTCCAACCAGTTTCGATTATGAAATTTAAAAACCAAACAACACCGGTTCGATTTTTGGTTTCATCCTCTGGTTCCAGTTAACCGTAAATAAGCACCCCTAACTCGTGGGACGTGGATGGTTAAGTAAATTCATACCGACCCTAAAACCCCCAAAATGCCCTCTTATAGTTTAATGTCCTGTGGCCTTGGGAAAAGCGATCTACATCGTTGAATTCTGGATTTACGAGGCCGTTGACTTCCTTGGCAATTACAACTTCAAACATACGATCATTGTTTGTATTGTTGTGTTGGAGCTAGCTAACCGAATGCCGTAAATTTGGTTAAAAATTCATGTTGAGTTTTGTGAGAGTTAATGTGTAGCCTACTCGATTGACATGTTTGATAAACCTTTATTTGGGATGGATGTGTATAATAGTTTTGAGAAATGACATTCTATTTGACACGTTAAGATCGGGTTTGGGGCACGTTGATTGATGCCATAGGTGTATTGAAATTGATTAAATATCGAAAATAATTGAAGACGTCACACACTACTAGCATGTAACAAGATTCGAACTCAAGACCTCACGTGTTAAGTGAATTCATTACCGCTTGGCCCAACTTGTATTGGTGTTGTTTGAAATTGTTAGATTTCCCCCAACTTTGAGATTTGAATTCAACTAACATTTTTCATCAAGTTTCAATAATTTTAAACGGATTTTCCGAGTTTAATTCCACCTATAATTCACATGTCTTTTGAATTCTTGCACGAATAGCCATGGTTTTGGTGTTGGTACTGGTACCGGTACCGATGGTTATGGAGCTTTCCATCAGACGAATTTGAAAACCTAAGTATAGATCTGGTGGTGGCATATGGTAAGCAGGTCGAGATTTTTCGTCGGCTACCGATGCCCCATGGAGCACATCGGCGTTCTGTAGAGCTCTTTAAGCTTCATCAATAGTCATGTAATGAGAGGTGCTCGTCTTGTTGATTATTTGATTTCATATGCATATATTTTCATAATCAGATATGAGTTTGTGTTGCAGGAAAATGATTAGCCTTTCACGAGTATGCATTTTGGTTAATTTGAGATTTTGAATTGGTGGAGATGAGAGGGTTGAAATGGATGAAAAGAGTTAGGAAAGCCGAGAGAGATGGGTGGTAGTGGTGGTTGGGCTCTGAATTTGAGAGGAGAGCAACTGCAATGGAGGTTGGGGCTTGGTTAGAGAAAATGATCCTAAGGGTATTTTTGTATTTTTCAAAAAATTAAAATTTTCCGTCCCAAACTTAACGATATTAGAGTAAAGTGTAAAAAACATAGTTAAGTGAACTGATACAAAACTTTTATATTATGTATAGTTAATTGTAAAACTGGTCATAATAAGTGCAGTAAGTGCAATTATCCCTTAATATAAACAGTGTAAAGAGAAATATTCATGACGTGTTTTTACTAATAGAGTAGAGTCCTTTCTATAGGTTTTGTGGATTAGCTGCAAACTCATTCACATTCTCAAAACTCCAAAATTCACACTCAAAAAATTGAAAGATATGGAGATGGAAGCATAATTGAGAATTCATCATACAGAACCCATGAATCTGGATCAAGAAACAAATTGGAGAGATGAATATAAGGTTGAGATGAAGATATGGAGATGGAAAGGACACAGGGTTGTCTTTTTGAAATAAAATTAAAAATAAAACAAGTTAAAAGGGATAGAAGATAGTATCATGTAACAAAGAACACAATTATTTTTATAACAGATGAAATAAGTTGTGGAAAGCAACAAATTAAATATAATAACCTCTATTTATCCCTGAAAATTATTTTGAACTTGTTTTTTCAATTTTTTTAGACGAATAAAGAATAGAAAATTATGTTCTTAATATAAAATTTTAAATAAAAATAACATTCAAACATTTTTTTTATTCTTACAATGTTTTTCAAAATCATTTTTTAAGAAAAAAATAATTTTCTCTTTATTGTATAAAAGCTATTTAGGAAAAAAGTTCAAAATAAATTTTTAAATACAAGAATTTTTTCTTCATTTTCAAAAAGCTAACGAAGAGTGGTGACATAAAACTTCTGAAATTTAAAGACTTGAAAAATGTGTTTTTCAAAAAAAATTAAGCGAAAATGATGTATAATTAAAATAGTTAATTACACTTTGTCCGTACTAAAGTGGTGCGTTTTACACTTTACTACAATTATAATAAAAAGTTTACTTTAAGGTAAGATAATTGCGTTTGTTTTTACATTTTACTCTAAAACCGATAGAATTTGGATGGAAAACTTAGTTTGTTTCAAAAATGACAAAAATACTACTGAACTGTTTTGAAATCAATTAAGATTGTTTGACTTTGACCAGAAATAAACCAAAATTAATTTTTGGTCTAAGAAATTGGACCAGGTCGACCGGTCCATCTCCTTCCTCTTTGACGAACTCTGGCGTGTCTCCGGCAAACTCAACACGGTGAGACAACTAAAATAATATTAATGATTAGTAATAATAATAGAAATAATTAATTAATTATTAACAACATATTGAAACTTTCGAATGTCATAACTCTCTCATACAAGCTCGGTTTCGGGCTCGTAGTATATCAAATTGAAAAGAATCGGAAGACCAACAACTTTGAAGAAAATAAGTTTTGTCCATATATTATTAATAATTAATTATATAAATTTTTGAATAATTAGATCCGGATAAAATTATTAACTATACATTTATTCCTTAAAAAAATTATACATTCGAAATAAAAAGTAAAATAATATAAATGATTAATTAAAGTAATATTAATAATATATTGAAACTTTCGAATTACATAACTCTCTCATACGAGCTTAGAGAATCGGAAGATCAACAACTTTGAGTGTTAATAATTATTAATAATATAGTGACACAACTTATTTCTTCAAAATTGTATCGATAATAAGTGCACTAAAAATATAATTATCCCTTAATATATTTAGGGTAGAGAGAAATACTCTTGATATTGTGGCATGTTCTTACTAATAGAGTAGAGCCCTTTCTATAGGGACTACCGGACTAAACATAATTTATAAGTTTTAAAAGTTGCACTCTATCTCTCTCCGCTAACTTTTAAAAAAAATGGTAACCTTTTTGAAAATAATGAATATACCCCTTTATTAAAAATAAATAAATACAATTTAGGGATAAATACAATTCACTATACTTAAATTTTTACATTTTACAAATCACTACACCTGTTATAAAATATTTATTTTAGGTCACTTAATTACGTTTTTGTTACAGAATGCTCTAATGGTGTTCAATTTTGGACGAATTGTTTTCAAAAAATGTAAAAGATCGAAATTACCCTCAAGTATTCATCAAATTTTCAAATGAATGTCATCATTTCATCTCTAATTTTTATTTCTTTCAGATCTTTTAACTCCATCAATTCTTATACATATGATGTATCTTATGCTTATTGGTCATTTCAGTGTTGTGTTGTTATTAATCGAAATATGAATTTTTATTAATTAATCTAAGTGTTTGGCGTCACGTTTTGTGTTGTGGATTTAGATTTACAGTTTTGACATTCTCCTACAAAACAATCTGGCATTATGAATAGCAATATTACTCATCTTTGACGGGATCCTCGAACCCGGACAAAAACATGACCGGAAATCTCCATATTTGTTAAAACACTATTTTAAATCCCTGAATTAAATAAATACTGTCTGCGACTGTACAGTATTTATTTACCTTTTCTTTTTAAAAGGGTCTCTCTTGAATAGGAAGTGAGTACTAACTACCCAATCCCTGAATCCGATGTGCAAAGCCAAAACCCATAGCAGGTTAGAAATATTTCCTAGTATTTTATGGTAACCATGAACAGTTCTCTCAATTATTGTCTGATTCTTTTTTTGTTTTTCTATTAATTAATATATAGGAAAGAAAAGGAACGGTGGAGGAGCCAAGATGCTATTCTCCGGGATTTCAGCTGCATGACAAAAAGGCCTACAATCCTCATAATCTTGCAAAAAAAGCGACTGCAATGTTTTGTTTTTGTAATATGCACTCAGAATTACAGGTCAATATACTTGTCTAAACTTCGTTCTAAAGTCTTCATACCTAATTTTCAATTTCTTTTAAGTATCTTAAGTTTAAAAAGTTAACACTTAACTCGATTCTGTAATGAAAACTATTAATTTATTTTTTAATACCCAAAATGTCCTACAATTATTTCCAGTCTTATATGATTATTGGGATAGTCATGAAATGACATTTTTACCCTCACTTAAACAGTAAAGTAACTTAAAAGTTGAAAGGGATATTGATCTTTTTGAACTAACACAATTTATAAATAAAAAAAATTGAAAATGACTATGAAATGACTCTTTTATCCCTCCCTCCTCAAATTCTGTCCCTCACCTCTCTCTCTCTCTCGATAACCACCAGCCACAAATCGATTTCACAATGAATCGACGACAGCGCGAGTTGTCCCTTGCTGGAACCCTAGGCTCCTACCGAGAGGTCGAGTCCCGTCGGCGGTCTACTGGGTTCTGCTGAGTAGCTGGGATTGGGTTAGGAGGGTCGATTCGTCGACCCCAATCTCAGATCTCACACGCGTCGCCTGCTTCTCTCCGGCCACCAAGTGGATCACTCGAAGGTCTCTCTCCAGCTACTCCCACAACCCCAAATCGCGCCATGTTCAAAACCCAGAACAAACCTCAACGAACATAGAACCAATTAACGGGTTCAAACCAGAACCGAACCGGGCCATCGACGACTCCTTTTGGCTGGGATTTTGCTTCCTCTTGGCTGGGAAGCCGGTCGATCGCCGACAGGATCCGGTCAGAGAATCACGAACGATCTGTGTAAAGGACATTTTTTTTTCTTCATCAGTAAAGATTTTTCAATTTTTTCTAGTCTTGATGAGTAAAGGAAATCATTGTAAAGATTTGCTTTGGCGATTAAGTGTTTTGTTCATTCAGAAACAAGAGAGGCTGATGGTGGAGTGGGAGGAGGTTCAAGAAGAGGACTTATTAGTCATTTTACAAGTAATTTTTTGTTTCTGGTTTATTTTATTATTTAAAAAGACTAATATGTCAATGGAGCATAAGGGTAGTTTATCATTTAAGTAAGGGTAAACTAGTCTTTTCACAATTATCAACTAATTATACTATATGAAACTTATACAACGAGGGCATTTTGAACATTTTACAAATCACATCCGTTAAATCTAATCGATACTGCCTTAAGTGTACCGTAATGAAACTTGGGAAACCGAGAAAAAAAATTGAAAGTTGTGTATAGCGATCCTACAATGAGGTTTGGACAAGTATAGTGATCTATAATTATCTCCAATATATACTCGTGAATATACTTTTTTTCGTACAAAATACATGCAATTTTTCAAAACAACAAAATTGCCTCATGAAGTTTAAATTTTAAATTTTCCATATCAAAACTTAAAATTTATTTTTTTCAAACTCAAACTTGCGCCAATCATCTTGAAAAATATTTCTGGAAAAAATCTTTCTAGTTCGGTGTAGTTTATGAAGAAAAATAAATGTGTTCTCGATCTGTAATTTTAGGGACAGCCAATTAAAGAAAAGTAAAATTGACAAGCTTGAGTTGAAAAAAATAAATTTGAATTATTAATATTTAATGGTGATTTTATGCTTAACATTTGTAAAAAATTAGTAAATTCATGCTTGCTTATTGTAATTTGTAAGGGTAAATTGCAAGAGGCTGGCATGAGTTTTTTCAATTTTGCAAAAAATTGTCATGGGCATTCAATTTTGCAAAACATGTTTGTGAATACTTATCACTTTTTTGCAAATTAGTTGTGTACATGTGATCAAAAAGACAGTAAATCCTTTTAAAAATTTAAAATCAATTTTTTTTTCAACTCGTGCTAGTCGGTTATTCTCTTTACTCTGAATTCATCTAAATTTGAAGTCTCACAGACGGACATTAATGCTATGCAAGAGAATATAAAAACAATGAACTCGAGTTGTAAAAAATATTTTGTATTTTAACTCTTAAAAAATTGATGCTAAGGGTATTTTCATTGTTTTTTGATAAAAATGAACCATTTGCAAAAAAAAAATGATAAAAGTTAACTGTTATTTTTTTTTTTTGTAAAATTAAAAGTTGATGACAACTTTTTGCAAAGCTAGAAAAGTCCATGATAATTTTTGCAATTTATCATTTTTGTAACAAAGAAGTTTACAAGTATATATATTATAATTAAATAGAGAATAATGCACGACCAACTTTCATAATACACTCTATATATAATATAAGCAAAAATGGCTCAGCTAGTTAGAAGCTACTACCTCACTCACACTCACTTGGCCGAAATGAAAAGCTTTATTTATATTGGAATTGAATGATTATGAAAATGAAAAGTAGCAGTGCACTTTCAGAAAGCAGAGAAGAGCCAGGCTACGAAACATGCCATGAAACGTGGCCGTGACTGTACCCACCGACCTACAAAAGACCATCACAAAAAGGGTCTATAATTTGTTCATTCACAATGATTACTAAGGATTATTACTCGTTATTGTGCACTTTTTTTATTTTAAAGAAACCGTCATTACCATGTTAGAAACCCGATTTGCGGTATAAAATTATATTAAGGGTCGGTTGGACAAACTCTTGAATCTCAATCTAAGTTAACAAGAGCATGACGAGCAAACATATATACTACTTCATTGCTACTTTTACGAGAGAATTTGATGGTAAAGTTGGGCTCAAGCCTATTACATAAGATAATACAACCATTAATAATTCACCCAACCTGTCGCCCAACAATTCACCACTGCCTATTCTAGCTACTGCTGCCTGATAATCTGACTCGACAATAGCACCCGACCAAGGGCTTCTCTCACACCATCATAATGATTCACAAATACTCACGACCTCCACCTTAAAAGGATGGAGAAACCTTGTAAATTTTCTGGAAAAAACATCAATCAAAAGTTTTGAGTTGTTCATCATAACATAGTCGAGTTCAAATCTAAATACAATTTGTTGATAAAAAAAGTCATAAGCGGTCTCTGCATATGAGTAAAAATTTGTGCATTCTTTAATCATTATCATCTTCTCTTTTTCAATTATTTTTGAATGAGCATCTCCTTAATTTCCATAAACACGTTTCTTACATTCTAAATAATGATGTAAGATTTGTATTAAATGAAACCATTTAAAAATTTGATTTTAATACCATCATGAGTTAGCTCAGTGATTTAGGGTATAAATAAAAAATTCGTTCCTTAAACTCAGGTCCAAAGTTCGAATCTCAACAAATAGTTGATGTGAAACAGCATATTATTATAATTTTAAAGTAATTCGGAAACTTAAAGTGTGTGTGCGCGAATAATTTAGTAGTTATTATAAAGAAACTATCAATTTATTGCATAATTTACATTAAAATGAAGAACTATTCCATTACATTAGAATAGAGTAGAGTTTGAGTGTGTATATTGGATTTGTCATTTCCAAAGCTTCAAATTTCGATTGTAATCATTGGGGAACTAATCTCCCGTGATTCAAGGCACCTCGATCTTACCACATTGTCATTAGTGTCAGGAAAAAAAAAACTACATCATCAGATCATCTCTTTAAACTTTTTTATAAAAAATCATTAGTGAGAATGATATGTTATTTTCTATAAACAATAGGATCTATAATCATAAAAAATAGCCAATGAAAAGAGTAATCAACTTTAATAATTTGAATACATTACGTATCCAGTTAAATATAATTACACATTATCTTGGTGTACTTGATATCATTTCGCTCCATTGTGGTGTACTTAAACTGTATCAATTTGCTAAGATTAAAATTAGTTTGGTATCACCATTCATAAAGGTTAGACATTGGTATAAAATTTTCAAATTATTTCTGCATTCAAAAACTTAATTTATTTAAACTAAACATTTAAACATTACAAAATCTAATTAAACAAAAATAATAGGTAAATTGCATCCATTATAATGTTAATTAATATATTTTTTGAATATTACATTATTATATCCCTACGTACCCTTAAATTCACCCCACTCAGATACTCTGTTGAGTCTTGAGTCTCGAACTCTAGACTAAGATCAGGAATCGAGCAGTGTCAATCACTATGTCACACTCAAATTGGTATGTTAATTAATATCTAAATATTAATTAAAAATAAATAAATAAAATAGCTATATGTAATAAGGACATTATTGTTATTGTAAGTAACTTTTTGATGAATAATAAAGACCATAATTGATACATTGAAATGTAAATTTATCAAGTACATTGCAGGGAATTGTAATTGCCCAGTGAATAATAATATATGTAAACTTAATTTTTGTTGTGGGGCAAAAACTTAAATATAGAGAAATAAAATAAAGAATATTTGGACCTATTGTGCCGCTCCTGAGCAGCTTGCTCTGTTTCTTTCTTGTCAACTGTATTATGTATAAAGCAGAGTGTGGAGAGGGCAGTGGTTGATACATACATCAGATTCCAGATCAAAGGAGGTGGATATGGGAGCCGACGGCGAGGTTGAGCCTCCTCTCGTTCTGGGTCTCCAGCCCGCCGCCCTCGTCGACCACCTCGCCCGCGTCGATTCGGACCTCCTCAATCGCATTCCCGGCGACCACGGCGGCTCCACTCCGGTAACCTTTTCCCTCAATTTTTCATTTTTCATTACTGGGTCTGAGGGTTGTGCCTGTTCAGATGTTTCTCTGCTGTTTCTGTTTTCAATTTTGGATTTATTATCTTCGATGAAGGTTGTTTGGCTCATGGGTCCCTCCGACAGTTTGTGCAGTGCTAAACAAAATGCATGAGATTTTTCTGTTTTTTTTTTGTGTGGCTTGTATGTTGGGCATTTAAATTCGTATCTTTTTGTTCTATGTCACTTTTAATGGTATTTTACTTTCTTTTTTTATGTTACTACTGTTAAAGTTTGTGCCTTTTTCTTGATTCATTGGATATTTGGAAAGATGCTGTAGCGTGTTAGTGTTGAAATGAATCTGAAAATGTTAATGTTGATGGTGTGTAGGTTGCAATAGAAGAGCTTGAGCATATTTTGAGTGAGCTAAAAACCCATATCCTTTCATCCCCTACTGAATCTTCTAGGCATATAACTATTGCTGGGGGCAGTGTGGCAAATACTGTCCGAGGGCTGAGCGCTGGATTTGGCGTCAGCTGTGGGATAATTGGGGCTTTTGGGGATGACGAGCAAGGCCAGTTATTTGCATCCAACATGGGTTCTCATGGAGTCAATCTGTTCAGGTTGAGGAAGAAGAAGGGTTCCACCGGTCAGGTAAGCTTCTCATTTTGAGTACTACTACAACTTGGGTCAGCTTCTCAATTGATCTCCAAGTGCTACATGCAGTGTGTGTGCTTGGTTGATGCTTTGGGAAACCGCACTATGAGACCATGTCTCTCAAATGCTGTCAAAGTTCAGGTACAACCTCCTTCATGTGTGCACATAGTGTTTCTATTTTGAAGTATTGGGCTAAGTTAGGAATATGGTACTCATCTGTTGTGTTTCAGGCAGGTGAATTGACCAGAGAAGATTTCAAGGGGTCGAAGGTTTAACATTCCTCACTGCTTCAGTAGTTAATTCACCATTGGCATTGGTTAGTATTTAATTTCTTCTCTCTTTATGTTTGAAACAGTGGTTGGTGCTGCGATATGGAATATTCAATTTGGAAGTGATTGAAGCAGCCATTCAGATGGCCAAACTAGAGGGTCTTTCTGTCTCCTTGGATTTGGCTAGTTTTGAGGTATTGCATTTTAACATTTATTTGGAGTTGCAGATGTCATAACATCAATCCTTTGAGTTTGAGTCATTGCAACCAAAAAACTAGCATTGCCAAAAACAGTTTTTCAGCTCGTCTTCTTTTAGAAGATCTGATCTCTTAAATATATCCAATTATTCAACTTTGTTGTCTCTTCTCATTTCTTCAAAGGCCTGCTTTTTTTGTCATTGAGGGTTATCGATTATGCATTATCTTTATGGTATTTACTTTGCAGATGGTTCGGAACTTCAAAAAACCACTCCTGCAGTTACTGGAGTCTGGAGATATAGACCTATGTTTTGCCAATGAGGATGAATCGGCAGAGTTATTGAGGTGACCATCATTCACCATAGGTTTGCTTGCAAATGCAGTTTGTCATAACAGAAGATCTTATCCTTTTTATGATCGGTCTTTTTTTGATTTTACCCTTATGTCATGTCATTGATGTATATGAACAATGGTTGGGTTGCAGGGGTGAACCGAGTTGTGAGCCTGAGGCTGCACTCGAATTTCTTGGCAGTTACTGTAAATGGGCTGTGGTGACACTGGGTTCTAAGGGATGCATTGCAAAACATGGAAAAGAGGTTTGTATGATAACATGACAGTTCTGCTTACTTATTTAGATAGTAGGGTTCAGTAATGTTTGAATTTGAGCACCATGGGCATGGGTGGCAGGTTGTTAGAGTTGCAGCCATAGGAAATGCAAATGCAAGTGATGCAACAGGAGCAGGAGACCTGTTTGCGGGCGGATTTTTGTACGGGCTGGTAAAAGGACTGTCATTAGAGGAATGCTGCAAAGTGGGGTCGTGCAGTGGCGGCTCAGTCATCCGCTCTCTTGGAGGTGAGGTCACCCCAGAGAATTGGCAGTGGATGTACAAGCAGATGCAGATCAAGGGCCTACCCCTTCCTAATAATATCATCCATTGATCTCTCATCTCCTATTTAGTGTAATTGTGTTGTTGTTTCAACCAAAAGGCAGCTATGGTTGCATAGATGACTAATGTTATCAGTGGAATTGTGTGTTTCAATGAATTCCCATACTACTATAATTCTTCCAACACTTGATTATATTTGCTTCGAGGCACACACAGGTTAGGTTCAGTTCCAAATATAGATGCAATTAACTTGAGCAGCTCAACTATGACTATGGAACGGTGTTCTGAAAAATGTTAAGCGCTAGTCAGACAAAGAAGACCTTATGCGGACTAATAAGAGATTAAACAAAAAATAAATTAGATTGAAGAATTAATTGAAAATTATAGAGAATTAATTGTGGACAAATCGAGGATTAATCAGATAAGTCGGGGATTTTTAGAACAATGCTAATAGAATAATCAGTTGCAGATTGCATTAGCCACTTAACTCAACCACAGTATCATACTTATGTGACAAGTTTTCAGAAGTTGATGGTGTGTAAGTTTTGCCGTAATGACATAACTTGAAATGCAAGGCAATCATGGTGTGGTGTGCTGAATCTAGCAGAATGCATCAACTTCCTAGTAGTCTACACTCTACAGATAAACACACACTCTGGAGTATAACGAGCTAGCAGAATAGGTTTAACATTACCATCAAGTTCATAAATGTGCCTCAAGCTTGTAAGTAATTGTAAATGCTTAGGTTCACCAGAAACTATAATTAAATTGTTTCTTTCAAGTCAGGAAAGTAGACAGAAAGGAAGAAAAGAACAACCCAAGAAAATGATGGCTTGCATGTTCCTCTGACTTGCATCCTCAAATATCCATTGGTGCGGCGGCAGCACCCTCATCTGGTCCTTCAGGGGCATCTTGCTCAGCAGCAGGCGCCTCTTCCTCCACCACGATGTCAAATGCATCAATCAACTTCTGTATGGTGTCCTGATCCAATATTTGAAACGGCTCCCCAGCTCCCAACACAGCAACTGTGCATATGGAACTCTTTAGCTTTTCTCCTTGCAAGGTTTCCCTGATAGCCATCAGTGCATCCTTAATCAGATCCTCCCTTGAAGAATCCACGAACTTATCAAACCTGCGTTCTAAGTATGTCTTTGCAGCTTGTGAGCGCGATCCAATGGCAAATGCCTGATATTCAAAGTAGTTCCCACTTGGACAGTTATAGTAGAGGTGAGCTCCAGTTTCATCCATGCCAGCTACCAGCAAGCCAACACCATAAGGCCGTTTCCATGATCGCTGAGTGCAGACCTGCAACCCAAAACATGTTATAATTACAACAAAAGGATGAGTGTTTCCTCAAAATATGAAAATGTGAAAAAAATAATTTAACCTATGCTACTCATATTAGTGCAACGATGCCAGTAGAGAACCTCAATAACTATTAAGCAGGTGAAATGAAAATGAAAAATGTTAAATTTAAAGAAAATTACAAGAGCAAGGAGGTGAAATGCTATTGTAACATGCATGTGCAACAGCTTGAGCAGCCGGAGGCTCAAGACACTCAAGAAACTTTTACAATGACCCATGCAAAATTAAATCATGATCCATATTTTCAGATCTTACAATTACATCTGACCTCTAAAGACACCAATGTGATCAGGATAAGTGTGATTAGTAAAATAAGTTAAGAGATATAAGAAAGCAAGCAAGAAAAAATGTTAGGAAAGAACTTGAATTGGTGTCCCTGGATCAGTTATATATAATACGGGTTTGATTCATTGGTCATCTAGAAGGAGACTAAGGGAAACAGTTTTCTAAAGAATGACCGATTGAACCACAATTCCAGGAAAATAAGGTATTCAGCTTAATTTATTTTTTTAATTATAGATGGCCCGCAATGATCAAGTTTCATAGAACCAACGAGTCTTGTTTCACTTAAAACCCTGAGATTAATACCTAACTATAACAGTTCACCAAAATAATACATCAACTCTAAATGGCTTCAATCTCATTTTTGTGACTTAATCACCTAAAGTCATTTCACAGTAGCCCAAATACAAGACAACATAGCATGTCTTATAAACTAGTGTTGCTGACATAACACTAAGTAATATAACACGTTTAATGTGATTCAACACTTTTAAATCAACAGGATCACACGATTATCTAAATATAAACAAAATTTTATTAATTTAAACAAAAAATATTAATTATTTGGTTTTGTCAACTAATGCATCACATATAAATATAAACATAGATTATGAGGAAACTGTCGTAATTTCATTCTCATCATTGATGGTTAAGATAGAGTGGCATGACTATTCAACATGTTGGATATACAAACAAAAATAATGCCATTGCCAGGGTTGGATATTAGCAAGGTACTCAACTTACAGCAAAACGTACTTTAACAAGGTGTGGATTGTAGCTGACTATTTGTATAAACCAACTTCCAATATATTTTGGGAATTCAAGAAGGAATTACAACTAGAGTAGGCAATATAGTGATGACATGTAAACACGGCACAATTTAAAGGCAGAGGTTTAACATGATTATGAACATGTTGGGAAACCCAACACGTTGAATAATTTAACATGGGTTTAGTGATGATTGTGTGTCTATACAATTAATTAAGCATGTCATATGACACTATCTTAACCATTGATGACGAGAATGAAATCATGACAGCTTTCTTAGAATCAGTGTTTATGTGACAGGGTTATTAAGCATGTTGTGTGCATGCTCAACACTTCAGCACAAGTATCAAGCGTGTTTTGTTCATGTTGATCTATATAGCACACATTCAACCTTCAATAAGATACAAAAATAGCATGCATGATCGAATTGATGGCTCTAGTACAACAACCACAACACAAACAATTGAACAACGAGTTACTGGCTCTAATTACAACCACACCACAACACAAACACTTGAACGTCAAATGATAGTGCTTACATTGATCAACTGCTAGGATTGCACAGATAATACCCAATTCAGATAACAAATGCCCATCTAGCAAGACGGTGAAAATCGAACTCCACATTCAGCAAGCATAATAGGGTAATATACTCAGTAAAAATCCTTATTTTCCAAGTTGGCTCTTTTGTAGAAGAAAATATCTAGGGCTCTAAACTCTTATTTCTCAGTGGTTACCTCCACTCTAGCTACCAAAAGTACAGCCAATCAATTACTTCAGTTGCTTCAAGTTCACAAGCCACTAAATCACTACCCAGAAGAACAGAAAACCCAATGTCAGTGCAATGATCCCACTCCTAAACTGAAAACCCTAGTCCCTTAATTCCCATGATCCAGCAATGAGTTCATCAAAAATCTCAAATTGAAACAGAAGGGTTGAATTAAAACAACATAATGGATGTGTAATCGAGGGAAGGAATGAAGGAGAGACCTGAGCCTTATCGGCGAGCTGGACAACGAGACGGCCAACGGGGAGGGGGGACTCGTAGGTGAAGGAGTAGTTGATGCACTCGGAGCGCATGTAGCGGGAGAGGACGCGGCCGTCGGCGGTGAGGCCAGCGATGGCTACGCCGATGTGGTCGTCGACCTTGAAGATCTTCTTCTGGTGGGAGGAGAGCTCCGAGTTG
>JAYMTP010004638.1:0-14603 GCA_036897365.1 Geranium brycei
TGTATAGAGAAATGTTGGGATCGAAATTTGATGACAATTGGGTCTAGTAGATTAATTGGTTCAAGAAGAACCATTTGTTCATAAATGAAGTAGTACATTACAAACTTTGAACCACATAGTATTGATAAATGTCATAGAAGACACGGCCAAAGTTTGAAAGAATTCAAGAAAAACTGAGTTTACTAGCGAAACACCAAATTATTTGGGCGCATAAATCAAACACTTGAAGTTGTTTTGACCAATTGAATACAAATGAATATTATCAAGAAAAAAAGTGACAGAAACGACATTGTTCGATATAAAGCGAGGTATGTAGCCCATATTTTTTCTCAATGACATGAAGTCGATTTTGATGAAATTTATTCACTAGTGATTGATTTGACATGTTCATATATTTGACTAATTCAGTTGTCTTGAATGATTGAACATGTATTTGATAGACATAGTTACTACTTGCTTATGTGATATATTAGATAACGATATTTATATGAGAATCCCCGAAGGATCAAAAATGCTTGAAGCAATGATAAAAAGTCAGAGAAATTAGTATTCAATATGACTTTATAAGTCATTGTATAGACTGAAACAAATTATATATTTGTCAAAGTAGTAGAGTACGTCTATGATATGAATTGAATTCAGACTTTTGAAGAGACCTTGAGACGATGAAATGTCTCAAAAGGAATTGAAATGAAATATTATATACCTTGAGACGATGAAATGTCTCAAAAGGAATTGAAATGAAATATTTTTGAAATGTCTCAAAAAATTTCAGTATTCATGTACTTAGAAACTCCAAAAATCTTTTTATCATGGATAATGTGCATTCCCCTAGTACCCCAATGATTCTCAAGTTTTCAGATCCAAAGAAGGATACATATGATATTGATAAAGTAAATGAATACATGTTTGTTCCTGAAGTAGCATACAAAATGTTGTTGAAGTTAGTGTACAGAATTTGCATGCATCGACCTGACAAGAAACTGAAGTAACTCTGCCAGTTATCAGGGGGAGCAATAATCAGGGAGAGCAACAATGTGAAGATGATCCTATTTCGGAGTTATGTGTGTTGCACTTTTTTTCCCTTATTCAGGTTTTGTCCCACTGAGTTTTCCTGAAAAGATTTTTAATGAGGCAACTATTATGCACATTCAAACACCACATACAATATGTTTATTTATTAGGTTTTTATCCCATTGAATTTTTCCTAGTAAAGTTAAATGTAACTGTTTGTGAATTGTGGTGTACAGGGGGGAGTGTTGTAATATGGCCCCCACCATTACGTGTCCTACAACGACTCTAACAATAAAAGCTGTATAAGATTTTTATACATATCCTTGAAGGACTGTGATTATAGACTTGGTATATGATTAAGTTAGTATATTGATGAGTCTATATATATGTAGCTACTCTTGTATAATGTACACATTAATAATAATACTTATATATACGATTCTCTACTCTGATCTTTCTTATTATTTACAACATCTAAGAGATTCTTTGTTATTTTAAAGAAAATGTGTTTGTAAGAAAATAATAAATTCGCACCTACTTTTGTAAAAATAAAATAGCACAACATGTTGTGATTAACTCTGTAAATAAACAAGAAGCATATGTGATGAACAAATTGTTATGGGATAAAACTTGACTTACTCAATATCGATGGCGATATAACCTGGTTGATAAGGTTGTTTGTCATTGAATATTTGTAAGAATATTATTTACATGCATTCTACACTGTGTTGAATCTAAAATAAGAATAGTTGCAGCTAAGCGCACCCATCGAAATTATTTTTTGCAATTTTGTTAGCTTGAAATGTCACATAAAATTTTTATTTATGTCTTTTTTAAATACGTACATCTAAAATTTTGTCTAAATCGGTAACGAAATTATAAGTAAAACAAAAATAAAAATTTCAGGTAACCTGACAATATAAAGAAATGGTTAAATATATATTTAGATGCAAAAGTGATTTCGACATGTATATTTAAATGTAATTATCCTCTAAAATATAAGCAATTCAAAAGAATGTACAGATATTAATACCTGGTGACAGATCTCACATGTTGTGTCACCTTTCTCATTGCACCAATGCTGAACACACTTTCTATGAGCATACTGCATATAAAACATTGTAGTTGTAATAAATAATAAATATTCCACGTCAAAAACATGTGAATCATGAGTTTAGACATGTGAATTGTATTTTGTTGATAAAAAAATACTGTGTAAGTAATAAGTTCATTTTTTAGCAAAAATATTAGCCTATCAAATTTAGGGTCTTGTATATGTATAAGCATTCTCTATATTTAGTATTTTTCCCTTTCATATTGAGTCCCCGTCATATTGGGCTGACTCCCCCTAATTCATAATGATTATGGTTCTGATTTTACCAAATCAAGGCTCTAATACTATTATTGGCAAGAATTGGACTTACATATGAGGAGCAATTAAAGAAATCCCACACACATTAGAGCTTACATTTAATCCAAAAAAACTAGAATATCAGGTCTAGGGTCTAATGTGTATATAAACACTTCTTATACTTAGTACTCTTTCAATGTGGGACTTACTCACATGTGGATCTAACATTCACATCCAACTCTCAAAAGGATGTCCTCAAACCACAAAAAAAACACGTAAATCAATCAAACCCATATGTGGCTAATACTTACAAATAGTGGCAGGCATGGTTCTGGAATCGAACCGAATTGATCAAGAATTAGACCGAACCAAGTCCATTGGTTCTTAATTTTTGGGAACCAGCCCAGACTCATTATATAAGGGACTGGTTCTATTATAGACCCGGTTCTTCTGTTCTACCCGTCAGAACCGATTAATTCTGATTTTTTATTAATTAGTCGATTTATAATATGAATTAGACGATTTTGATCTCGATTTGTAGACAATAACTTTAAATTTTAAATTATTATAATGTCTATAGAAAATCGAACGATAAAACTTAATTATTACAACACAGTAAAATTATAAAGTTTGCAAATAAAATATTGATACAAGATCATGTTGAATAGTTCTGATTCTTGCCAGTTATTAAGTGGTTCTAAATTTTAGGAATTGAAATTGAACCAAAATCAAATAATTCTCTCACCTTAAAAATCGAAACGAAATCGTTAACCACGATTTTAGTTTTCTAATTTACATTTCGATCTATCCCAATTCAGTTCCCGGTTACGAGTCCAAAATACCCACTCTTGCTTACAAACCCACAAAACACACAAATCAATAAAATAAAAACATTTCTTCAAGTGGGCAACAAAAATCACACCTTGAGACTTCCACTACAAGCACAAGGAAACTCCAAATTATGCAAATAATCCTCCTCCTGGCAAATCCGGCACTCACCCAAACCCCTAATTCCCTCTTCATCTGCCGCCGCCGCCAGCCCCGAACCCTCTCCTTGGCACGACTGTACGGTCGCGGGCCTCAAGATCCTCTCCACATACAACACCAATTGGTCACTCATTTTTGCCCTAATTACAAAAAATCGCAATTGAGGGTAAAGTTAATCCCTAGAAACCAGCCACCGCGGTGACGAGCACTGCGGGCTGGAGGTTTCCGAGAAAATCAAAGAGAAAAAACAAGATTTGGGATCGGAGAGAAAACTAAATTAATTTTATTTTTTCATTAAGTAGAAGAAAAAAGATTGGATTTTGGTTTAAATTAACGACAGTGGCGCGTGTCCTGCGGCTGGGGCTTTCGATCATTTCTGAGGTTGTCTGATTTTGCTATTTATGGTAACTTTGTCACGTTTAAGGTTACGTGTCTGTATCACATTAGTTCGGTTTCGTGCGCTTGTTGTCTGGTCGTTGACTTCGTTCTAACGGTCACAACCGTTTCTTTCCCTCGTGAAATAGAATTAGTTGGTTTTGTCTGTAAATATGTTTTTTTTAAATTTCTTTTGGATGGATGATTATTTTCAATTTATTAGGTAAGATGATTAATTGAGTATATATTAGGTAAATATGATATGTTTAAATGATTGATTTTGTTTTAAATCACTAACATTTGATTTTATTGTTATATTAGCTCATTTATGTATACATTTCAAGTATATTTATATTCGGTTACATAACTTTTATACTTCAACATTCTATTTCATGTGTTGAGATGTATGGAAAATAACATAATTCATATTTTGAGTATGTCTTAGAGACCACAAGCACGAGCCTGAATCGACTGGATTAGCTCGTATGTTATGTGAGTTTCATGTGACGGCTTAAATATATTGAATCACACTATACAATTAGAAGCCTTTAAAAGTGAATAGGGGTGTCACAATACCTTGAACATGGCGGGGACCTGATGTGGCAAAAAATTTCGAGTTTCGAGTGGATTTGGGGAATGAGTTTCAAATGTTTGATGCAAACCGGTGATCTATCATCTGAGATTAATCATTATAGGGATGTCACTTGATATTTGATCATTATAGTGATGTTTATTCGTCTTCTCAGGTGCATATGGGTCTGGCAATTGATCTTGTTCGCCCGACCATCTCAGCCGAGATGAACAGTAGATTGATGAATCCTATTTCTGACGGTCTTGGGAGGACCGTTTTATTTCTACGGCGAGCTGGGAGATTTTAGTTAAAGCAGTTTTACAAGCCATTCCTACTTATATCGTAGTGGTGTTCTTGATTTCGAATTCCCTTATGGGAGATATGAAAAAGATTATGACATGATACAGGTGAAAGGGATCGGAGGTCGGTAGGGGTGTAACTTGAAAGTGGTGGGATCCTGAGGCGTGTCATAAGGAGTCTGATGGATTAGGGTTCCTCCGGTTGAGGGAGTTCGCCCTTGCTATGTTGTGGAAGAAGGAATGTCGACTATTGTTCACGCCATATTCTTTAGCCTCTAGATTGTTTAAAGCCAAATATTACCAACCTCTTCATTCTTGGAGGCAGGTTCGGTTCAATAATTTTTGAGGCCTAAAGCAAAAGTGATTAATAAAGTTATTTTGAGCATTAGTTTTTAAAGTGGACCTAAAATATTTAAATTTTGAGACTTTTTTTTATCATACTTGAACCCTATTTTTTAAGTGGTCATTGATCATGGGAGATAGATACATATGAGGGACGTATTTCATTTTAGATGGATTGTCTCTCTGTGTTATCTGCTACGTCTGGCTCTTCCCCTATGTTTTCTTTGCTTAGTCAAGTTACCTCGGACTGTCCCATTTTAGTTTAACACTTTTCTCATGCTAAGGTTGTGTCTATTAAACGGTCACGGAATAGGGTCGCCCATATGTTGGTTAGGGCTTTGTGTCGAATCTTGACTATGAGCTAGGAATGAGACTTATCCACCCTTATATTTCTCGAATATTTCCTGGTTTGAGTGCTTAATGTATATGTTATTCCAAAAAAACATTATAACATTATGTGAGGCTGCCCGAAAATAATTGAACCAACTCGAAAAACAATTGAATCAAATAGAATCGACTTGGTTCGATTCGAAATCGAACGAACCAAAACTCTATCTATTAGATTTCGGTTTATAAAATGAGAACCGATAAAAAAAAATTAAGATTCGATCAATTTTGACAAATGGCTCATATTCAATTATCGATCTTAATTTATCAATTGGGCCTAAAATTATTGATCCAACAAAAAATAAATAAAATAATAAGTCAAGACCGTCCCAAAATGTGAGAATTTCATGAGAAAATGGTTTAAATAAAATCAAACTAAAAACTGACAAGTCAAACAATAACTCCAAACAGTCCAAAACGTGAGAATTTTAGGATATTCGGTTCGTATAAACCGAACCTAACCAAACAAAAACAGACATATCAAAAATTGAATCGAACTCTATCAGTTCAATTTCAATTTTTATTTTCTCAGAACCAAATTAATCGGTTCGATTCAAAACCAAACCGTAAACAACACTAAGAACATGAACAGTTGAATGTTATTCGAATAATTTTGGAAAAATTCCACAAGACCCCTCTTAAACATACACGAGTTTCATTTAAACTCTCTTACCTTCAAAAGAAACTTGTAGAGTCCTTTAAATTTGAAAAAGTTTCACTTTATATTTTTTAAAATTATGTTAACTTTTTTTTTAAAATGACGAAAATACTCTTCCATTAAAAAATTAAAATAAATATATAAAAATAATTTTGAACTTTTTTTCGATATAGTTAAGAGTGGTCATGTGAAAATTTTCAAATAATTTTTGTATATGAAAAGGGTATTATTGATTAATAATTACAGGAAAAATATATTATATAATAAAAAATGGGCACAGAGCAAGAGTGGACAGGAGAGAGTGAGGTAGAGAAACAAGAAAATTGGCGGTGATGGATCGAGCGAGTTTGTTCGGTTGGTTTAAGGAAATTCCGATGATCCCGATTCTCCAGCTCCCTCCCGCTCCTGCGACCGCTTTTCTCGCTCACCCGGTCGTGTCACACGCAACCCTATCTCCCTCTCCTCCCTCTCTATTCATAGCTTTTCTCGATTCAATTCCTCTCCTTTTTTTGCATTCCCAAGATTTTTTCTGATCTTGCTCTTTTAGGGTATGTCTCCTATTTATTTCTCCGATTTGGGTCATCACTATCTCCTCCATTCCGATCCCAATCTCACATGGGTTTCCCCAAATTTGCCCCCTTTTTCATGTTCCATGTTCCATGTTCAATTTTCCATTTTCAGGGAAGTGTTTGGTTTGGTTTGTTGGTTATTGATCATTTGTTGCCTTGTGTTCTTCAATTTTGAGATGGGGATTGGGTTTTTTGTATCTGATGCGGAATTGGGTTGATTTGGTTTGATTGAAAATTTCAATTTTTAGCTAGGTTGTTAGGTTAAGCTTTTAGGGTTCGATTTGTTGCTTTGTGTTCTTCAATTTTGAGATGGGGATTGTTTTTTTATCGACCCAATTGATTATAATTTTCAAATTTTGGCTTTTAGGGTTCAATTGATAGGTTTTGACATGATTGATGGTGGTGGTGGTGCAGGATGGGGAGGGTTAAGCTGAAGATTAAGAGGTTGGAGAACACGAATGGGCGTCAAGCGACGTATGCGAAGAGGAAACACGGGATCATTAAGAAGGCCACCGAGCTTTCGATATTGTGTGACATTGATATAGTACTCTTGATGTTCTCACCCACGGGGAAACCCGCGCTGTGTAATGGCAAGCACAGGTACTCTTTCCTGCATTGTTCGTAGTTTGGTGTGCATTGTTGGGAATTTGGGCGTAAATGTGATCTAGCTTGAATTTAGGGTTGTTGCATCAACCGTTGGGTTAAGGTTTCTAGAATTTGGTTTTGTACTTTGATCTAGCTGCTAAATCGGAGAAATGATTTTGGATGTAGGATTGTTACGGCTGTTAGGTTTTGATTTATTCTTTTGATGGATTTAGAATTCAGTTTAATACTTTGGGAAGTTTGGATAATAAGATAGAACTAAACTAAGGTTCCTCTTGAACGCTTTGGTTAGCACTCATAGCTCGTCGTGTGAATAGCCGACTTATTGGTTCTTTCCATATGTTCGTTTCAATCTTGCTAGAAAACTCACAAGAGCGTGCTCACTTCTTGCTACACTATTTTAGAAGTTTCGGTTTGTCCAAAGGGTTGCAAGTTGTTTTGTCTTCGATTTTATGCTAAGACCTCCTTTACTTGTAAAGTGTAATAAAAGAACAATGAAAATTAGTTGGTGTTGAGCGTAGGTGGAAGCATCGTCGAATAAAACACTTATTGTGCATTTTTCTTAGTATCACGGTTTTTTTCACACTTTTTTTATACAAATGTGTTTCTTACATCCTCAAAAAATTTATTTCGTTTTTGGATTAGTAGCATTGAAGAGGTTATTGCAAAGTTTGCGCTACTCACTCCACAGGAAAGGGCAAAAAGGTAATGATATAGATTTTTCGAATTACGTGAATATTTTGGCTAGCGTCTCCATTGAATATGAAATGTACTAAAAGTGATTTTCTTTTACGGGATTGAAACAGGAAGTTGGAAAGTCTTGAAGTAAGTTTTTTCTTTACTCACAATTCTAAACTCATTTGATTCTCAATTTTTTTAGCGTATGCATTTTGTTATTAGTATTACACATCCATTTCATTACGCGTATTTTATTCTCTTCGAGAGTTTAGGCCCTGAAGAAGACCTTCAAGAAGTTGGACCATGAAGTAAATATACAAGACTTTCTTGGTTCAAGGTATAAAAATATTTTCCAAGTTGATGCATACCGTTTTAGTAAAAATTCTTAGGTTTTTTAAGGTTGTAAAGCGTTTTCATTGTTTTTGTCATTGTTTCAGCACTCAAACGATCGAGGACCTAACGAACCAATCAAGGTCGCTGCAAAGCCAACTGGCCGATATGCACAAGAGGCTGAGGTGAGCAAGATATTATCGTTCACTGAAGTGTTCATTAAATCGTTCGTTGAGAGTTTATGAGAAGATATGTTACGGTCAATCGCCATTCGGCCAATCGAATCATTGTTTTGAGTTATGCAGTTATTGGTCTAGCCCGGATAAGGTCACCAACTTGGAAGATTTGGCGCAAATGGAAGATTCAATTAGAGACTCACTTAACCAAATTCAAACACATAAGGTATGTCTTTTTTTATGAACTTGGTGTATACTTTTTTTGGGAAAATGGCAATTTGTTGTTGTATAATATCATACTTTTACAAGATGGTACTGTGTACTTTTGTTAATGGCAAAAAAGTGTCGTGAACTTTGATTTTTTTTTCTTCTGTGCAAAATGTGTATATTTTTACAGAAATGACAAAATTGCCCCTGGTATTAAGAAGTAAGATTTTCATAAAATAATTTAACTGAAAATTTTGATTTTACAAATTTTAAATTAAAAAAATATAATTTTTTTTAAAAAGTAATACTTAATTTTAAGGGCAATTTCATCATTTTTGTGCAAATACACACATCTTGCAAAAAAAATCAAAGCTCGGAGCACATTTTTGCCATTAACAAAATACATAGCACCCTCTTGCGAAAGTGTGATAGTATACATCACGTTTTTGCCTTTTTTCCTTTGTTTTTATGTTTGATATTTGCATATATTAAAGAAAACTCAAACACATTAGGTCTGTTTTTTTATGAACTTGTGCATAATGCTTTTTTTTTCAAAAATAAAGTTGACCTAATATTATAGGATATACATATATTACCTCTAGGAATCAAACTTCCGACCTCTAGTCGATAATTTTATTCCTTAATTCGGCAGGAAAACCTAGGGAAGCAGCAAGAGCAACAACTCATGTCCTTAGAATGCAACGGTCAGGTAATGAACATCCGAAAAATGTTCTCACGGGGACTCATCTGTCTCTTCACAGAAAATGATGATTTTTATCATCGTGATTTTGCAGTTTCAGAATGGAATGAATCTGCCTTACAGAATGGGCGTAGAGCAACAACTCCAACCGATGTCATGGGTTCCTAACAACGAAAACCAGCACCTGGTCCTGCCCGAAGATCCAAACTTGCTTCAACACAGGTAAATAGATACTATCTTGATCGGGTTCTTTTCTCTAGGGATAATTGCAATAACCGGTGGTCTAGTATTTCATTTTCGCGAGTTGCCGTGCAATTGCAAAACCCTAGTCGTGAACTATCTAAAATTTTGTACTGCTTGGCAAAACAGACGAAAAATGGGTCATGTGATTGTGACCTCCAAAGTTTAAAGATGATTAAATTATTTGTCGTTTTGTGGATGCAATTTTTTAAATTTCAATTTGAAAGGTGTATTTTCTTTTCAATTCATTAAACTGTGCAAAAATTTGTCAAAACAGGCGAAAAATAGGTTATTGTTGGTCAAAATCTGTCAAAAAAATGGCATGTGACCTCCAAATTTTAAAAATGACATAATTGCCCCTGGGATAAAAACAATTAGATTATGCCCTTTTAGTTTTTACTTGTAAGTTTAAAATTTATTTTGAAGGGTATTCTTCTTCAGGTTTTTTAAACTTAAGACTGGGTGAAGTGGTAGAGACCTCATAATAAATAAGCATGAGATCGCTGGTTCCAATCCTTATATTGTCGGTATTGATATTTAAATCATTAGAACTTGGTTTTTTCCCAGGGACTTGGAGTGCTCTGCAAGCTCATCTTTTGGAAGCTATCCTGGATACTTCAGCTCCGGTAAAAACTCGGAAATGCCCAATTCTGGGCAAGAGAACGGTATGATGAACAATTTGAGCACAACGGCTTCTCTGAGGCTACAACTTGGAGGCCAATACCCTTACATGCCATACAACCTACATATGCTCGGGGACCCGAAATTCCAACAGGCGTCCGAGGTGGCGTTACAAGAAAACGCCATTGGTTACCATCTGGACGGGAACTTTGATGCTACGCGATCCGGGTTTGACCCGACCCATCAGGACTGGGCCCCCACGTCTGGCGCTTCGGCCATTGCCATGTTCGAGCAGTGTCTCTATCCTTCGGTAAGTTCTGCATAACTCGTCTTTTACCATAATGTTTAGGGTTAACCATAAAAACTTGTCGTGTACCATGCTACTTTCACACAGTATTCTAAAAGTTCTCGACTAATTTCCTGAGACTTTATCCGCCCAATTAGCTACTAGCATTTTTAAAAGCACTGCTTTTGCATGGAGTTGTCATATGTTTCGTTAATTGCAAAAATCAACTATGGACTTGTTCTTTGTAAATGATCTGAAGAAACGAAAATATCCTTCAAAATTGAAAAATATATTTATCATCAAGGAATTACATTACATGTAGAAATCAAAAATATATATACTATTTTATTCATTATTTTTTTATTTTAGGGGCAGTGATGCTATTTCTTAAAAGGTTAGAGGACACCCATTTTCTTTTGAAAGGGTTAGGGTAGGGTTGTTCACAGTTTGGTTTTAAGAGAATAAAAACTGAAACTGAAACGATGTTTGGGTTTGAAAATTTCGTTTCTCAGTTCGGTTCGGTTTTTATGAACCGAATTTCATGAAATTCTCACATTTTGGGCTGGAATTTACTTATTATTTGACATACTTTTTTTTTGGCACAATATTTTTTAGTCCAATTCATAAAGATTGATGATGACTGAAAATGACCCATGTGTCCAAAACCGAACCAAGTTTGTTCTATTCGGTTTGGTCGATCCAGTTAATTTTAGGCAGCCCTAAATCGTAGATGGTACACACAAGTTCTTGCAATTGAGATGTAGACAATATTTTATTTTATTTTTGCAGTTATCTTTTATTTTTATTCTTGAATATCGTTTAATCATCATCTTAATGCAGCAACCAAATTGATGTTTCGTAAAGTGCAATGCCGTCGGAGGTAACGGTTTCTTAACCTTCTCGACCATGGAAGGTGTGCTCTGCTACATCGGATTTCCCGAACTCGGTATCATCGGGCACTGAGGTACAAAAGAAAATCTTGTATACATGTTATAGAATAATTTTTAAGTTTTTGACATTGCAACAACATGTCCTCTTTTTGTTTTCGGTTCGTCGCAGACATAATTGGACCTCCCTTAGTATAAGAAGAGTGTATATTACACGTATATATTGATTGATTGATATAGCGGAGAATTGTAATCCAAACACCACATTCGTGAATTCATAGTTATTTCTGTTTCGATTCAGGTTTATGCTGAATTATTTTTCCGATTATGGGAACGATTACTTGTAAATCGTCGTTGTATCATGACCCGTCGACCATTATCAACCAATGTTTTATAAAGCGGCTCGATTTTATATGATTGGATGCTATAAATCGGTGAAATGCATTTAAGCGGGTTTAGGCAGACAAATATTTATTTTTAAAAATTAAAATGTTTTATACTAATTGTTATTTTGTTCTACTTCATTATTTTGTAAGAATATTGTAATCAATATTAAAATATTTATTTGTTATGTATTTTAAGTATTTATTATTGTTTTTGTTAAGGCATGATTCAAATTTTGGTATTGTATACAATAATGTATAGCTACTCATTTGAAATTGGAGAATTTGTGGCCCTTTTACAATCTAGGGCTTCTTTTACTTTTACTTCCATTCCCACATATATGAAGTTTTTTTTAAGGGATAATGACATTTTGATACATTTAACTATCGTGAAATGTCAGTCTCATATCCTAATTAATTAACTTTCTTTTTTAGTACTTTGACAATTTTTTTGTGGCAACCTACCTCTAAAATAACTAAATTACTCCTAGTTGAACCAATTCAATTTGAGTAGTTTCTGGTTCAGCCCGGTCCATTAAATCGGATCAAATTAAAATTTAAAATTAAATCGGTTCAAATTAAAAATTAATTACTTTTATTTAATTAAAATATCATATTAAATTTATTGTTAATTTAAATAGTTAAAGACATTGGTTCAGAAAAAAACTCGTTTAACTGTGGATAGCTACTCATTTGAAATTGGAGAATTTGTGGCCCTTTTACAATCTAGGGCTTCTATTAAAGTTGATAGATCTATTTTATTTCTATTTAAGTTGTCAACAATATATATAAGACTAAATCATCCAAATATTCTATTTATTTTTGGATATTAAATTTTGATGATTATTAAATACAAAATGATTCCTGTCAATTTGATTAATTTCCTTTTAAAGGTTATTCCATTGTTCATGCAACTTACAAAAAAACAAATTCGAATGTCAAAATAAATCTCTTAAAATCAATTAAATAAGCACGATTTGAAAAGTAAATCACAACAAATATTTTAAGTGGTCACTTAGTTTATATAAATAAATGGACGGCTTAGATTAGCTTGTGTGTTTAACAATAAATGTTGGATATTTTATCAAGATTATGGTGTACAAAACCGCTGCCCGCCCAAAACATTGTGGGCTGGTCTTTACATAACTGCGGCCCAACCACAACCAGTCAGTTGGGCCCAAACGGGCCGCAGGTTGGGCTGGCGGGCCGAGACAACAATTTGGCCACCCCTAGTTTACACTAGATAGCCGTCTCTTCAACTTGTCTAGCGACAGACAAGTTTTGCTTAGCTGGCGTTACAAACTCACTGTCCGGTACGACTTCGCAGTTCTGACTACGATAACAACCGGGTATTATTTACAACATAAATTACCCATACAAAGGCCTTAGGAGTGTCCCTAATATTAAGCGAGTGAAACAACGCCCATGATCAAAAAAGACCTCAAAATTATACAAGTATATAATAAGAGAATCTTTTTAGTATATTAAAGTTTTAAAAACAACTGGATGATTTCATAAGAAACAATTGAATGATGTTAAGAAAATAATTAGATAATGATAAAGAATTAGAATAATTTGACATATGATAGATTGATTATATATAGTTTATATGAAATTACTCTAACTGCTATTAGCCAAGAAGAAATTCTATTTAAGACAATATTGAAAGAAGTCTAGAAATGTTGAATGGTTTAATCAAACATATGTATTTATTTGAGTTGTAAATAAGCATGGTCAGGCAATGTCCATGTCCATGTCCCTGACTCCCTACTTTTTGGACAATTTCTCATACTAGTATCTCTATTTCGTCCCCTTGCAACCATTCTTCTTCAGGGGCGGCCTTAGTATTTTCGGGGCCTTAAGTAAAAATTCATATTATACCTTAAATTTTATAGGGAGATGATACTCTAATTTTTTATTAATCGAGAAAAAATAGATAAATCTATAACAATAAACTATATATAATCTATCTTACGTTACAATGCCAAATTGTTCTTATTATTGGTTGTCATCCAATTGTTTTTTTTATGAAACCATCTCATTGTTTCTAAAACTTTAATCCTCCTAAAACTCTGCTTATTCTATACTTGTATATTTCGGGGGCCTTTTTCGGTTGAAAGCCTTAAGTAATAGCTTTACTCACTTAATGGTAAGGATGCCCCTGTATTTTTTCGTTAAGCATAACATTCGCCGTAGTTAGATCTCGATGGATAATCTTAGCATAATGCATGTGTTTAAGACCTTCTATAATTTGCTTGAGAAACATCTGCAAAAAAATGTGCGTTTCTCATCATTATAATAATTACATTAATAAAACTTGGTAATAGTATTCAATATACATTGGCAATTAAATGTTTGTGAAACAGAGAAAGTCTTACCTTGGCAGTGACCACATCTATGAATTTCATTTTCTTTACATGGACAAATGTATTCATTCAAATTTTATTTCAAAATTTTCATCATTGTATAAATCTTAGGGTTTTTGGAAATAACCTCCACCAAACTGTAAATAATTGTAATTATAATTAAAATATAAAAAAATAATTAGTTTAAATAACCTTATTATGTTTTTGTGATGTAGTGTATTCATACCAGTAATTTTCCTTAAAACTGCACCACGATCATTATCATCAATCATGTCCATCTCTTTAATGGCTACTTTTTTATTTGCATCTTGTGCACAAATAGCCAAGTATACGGCTCCGGTAGCACCACTTCCAAGCCTTTACACCAAATTATACTACAATAAATATATAAAGCATCTAAAATAATAAAAAGACAATTGAGATAATTTCATATAAATTTTTTTGACGATTTTTAAAGTAGACTTTAGTGAATTTAAGAGACCTCACAGTTAGCTCATTCAGCTACAAAGTTAGTGGGTCTAAATTCACATTGAGAAATTATGAAATAACACATACAAACCCAACCCAAACCAA
>JAYMTP010004639.1:0-14602 GCA_036897365.1 Geranium brycei
AATAGAGAATCATAGGACATATTGGATCACATACACAGATGTAATGTGATCATGAGATGAATAGATAGACGCCCGGCTCCTAGCTTTTTTCTGTTTTGTATTTCTTCTCAAATTATTTGGTAAGCTGTGATAGTATGTACTTTATCTTGTTTTCTCATGTGATAAACATATATAATATGAATCCTTAATTTCTGCAGGAAAATCCCTAGAGATTTGACAGAGGCATCATTATCAGGGGCTGGATTATCGATAGTAGCCGCCCTAGCCATGATATTTTTATTTGGAATGGTAGGTACCATATACCTATTTGGTGGGATATATTTCGTTTGAGATAATTTAACTGTGATGTTTGATCCAAACAAATTTATGTTTAGTTCTGTATGATTTCTCTCTATTTGCTTCATAGATTCCTTCTATCTTATAATCTATCATCTATTTCTAGGATTCAGTTTAACTCTTTGCAGTTGCGATTTGATTTGCAGAAACCATAGACAATCCTTTCTTATATATATAGTTTTTTTTGTTTTTCCTCTTGATGCACACTATAATGTCCTTTATGCAGGAACTGAATAATTATTTATCATTCAGCTCCTCTACATCTGTTGTTGTTGACAAGAGTTCTGATGAAGACTTTTTACGCATAGGCTTTAATATAAGGTAGAGTTTTGTGTAATCAACATATTTTTCCTTCAAGGTTAACATTTACATGTGCAGTTCCTTGACCCCGCACTGGTAGGAGCCTCGTCAATTGGGCTGTCATTTTCATTACCTACATCTTACTGTGTACATCAGTTCTATGGGTGGGACATTAGAGATGCCTAATTTATGAATTTTAACTTAATGGAAATGTCCTCTCTTATCTTCACTGTTCAGTCTGTCTGTTAATTGGAGCTTATCTTCTCGTAATTAAGAAAAGGTTAGCTCAGAATTATGAATCTCCTCTGTACAATTAATATAGCTTGTTTCTAACTTACACAAATATATTTTTGAGCTCAATTATTTCTGCGCTGCTGCTGGTTTTACAATTGTGTCCGTACTCCACAAACATGCATATATCTTGTCAGTCAATTCTTAGAATCCTCATTTTGTAGGATTTACTTATGCATCTGAACTTTCTTCACCTGTATCTACTATCCTGTGAACTAGTGTTCATGACTTTCTTCAAACGTTAACGGGCATCACTAACATTTTTTGGATCCTTGTGCAGTTTTCCTGCTCTCTCATGTGAATTTGCATCAGTTGACGTGAGTGACGTGTTAGGAACAGTAAGTTTACGTCATTTGATGTGTCTGCAGTTACCGTTATAAAATAAAACATGAAATATCAACATTTTATAATAGGATGTTGTTACTTATTTTCTCGAAATGTTATACATGGTTTTCTTATCCCAACTCTTATAAGCAATGAAACTGACGTGTTCATTCCTACTGATAAGCATCATTACTTAGTTATTTGAACTATTCAATTCACACATGACATAGAGAAAGGTACTTCAATATCAAACATGCGGCAGTTACAAAAGAAATGGGTCTTCTCCCTATTTCCTTTTTCATGATGAAATAAATTTGTCATTGTGCAGAACATAATATACATCACTATTACTGTTTTATATTTGTTTGGGACCTGATCTCTATTAGCATGCATCTTGCTCAAATGTGCATCGTGTTCTTCATTTTTGTTTGTGTGTCCATAAACATCATATTTAAATGCCTGACTTAATCTCTCTTATTTTCAGAATAGATTAAATATAACAAAAACAATCCGCAAGTTCTCAATAGATGCAAATTTGAAACCAATTGGCCCTGAGTTCCACTCTGCACCAGTTTTGGGTGCAGTTAAGCATGGAGATGATGAGGTGGATGATTCTGGTGAAGGTTCTGTTTCATTAACTGGTCAAACTTTTGATAAAGTAGCACATCAGTAAGTAAACAGGTTCTTATTTTCGAACATATGATTATCATGTTCTGATCTACATGGTGATCGCTGTTACAAGTATGTAAACTTTAGCTAACATTTATTCTGCAGATTTCCAATTGCTGTTGTCAATTTTTACGCTCCTTGGTGCTCCTGGTGTAACCGTCTGGTGAATATTTCTTCTCCATTTATTCATCATATTTATTTTGGCTTAAACTTTGTACCCAGTTCAATTTTGTTTCCCAAAATGCATAAGTTTGTGATGATTTAGTTTCTAAGCATATACATTTATTACCAGTCAACTTCCTTTTTTAAGTACTAGGGTTACCTAGCAGATAAGAATGTGCTTGAAGTTTCTTTTGATAAATACACAAAGTCCCACATTGCTCAAGCCCTTGTATGCTGCCCACCAAACAAAAACTTATGACCTTCAAGTCAGATTTTTTTTGCTCCTCGTCTCTTCTTGTGGTCTAGTTTAGCTGAATCCTTCTGAATTGCTGACTTGCATATTTACGAGTTAAAAAGATATTGAAGGATTGAAGACTTGTAGCATACTTGTGAGCTGCAGTTGATTAAAATATAGACTTAACCCCTCAGCTGAAACATTTTAACCATGATTATCTTCTTATAAATGTGTGTCCTCTATTAACTTTTTACTGTTCATGTATTTGTTAAATTGTTATTAATGCAGTGTGCTTTGTCAGAGGGAAAATATATCTTCCTATCTTAGATATCATTAGTGATTATATTTAATGGGTGACATCTTAATTCAGTTAATTTTCATATTGAAAATGGCAATTATATTGCTGGTATGATTTTCATTTTGCTATGGAATCCCCAGTAAACTTGGGTTGCTTTTTTCAGTTTTTTTTATGCCTAGTTTTTTTATTCTGCCTCAGAAACCTTCTTGGGAAAAGGCAGCAAAAATAATGAGAGAGAGGTACTCTTTGTTAAAAACTTTTGAAGTTATCCTATGAACTATTGAATTATAAATAGTGTACTATTTTGTTGTGTAAAATGAATAAATAGGCTACCCATGTTCTGATGACATGCTACCCAAAATCTTACATGCCCACTTTCTTCATTAGATATGATCCTGAAGTGGATGGGCGAATTATTCTGGCAAAGGTTGATTGCACCAAGGAAGGAGAATTATGCACCCGGTAATTTTTGGAACAATGTTGTCTCACTTGTTAGTTGGTCTTCTGCTGGAATGGAATACTTAATATATGTATACAAAATTTACCTGTTCAATGCAATTTCCTCAAAGATGAAATAGTTATTTCTTGTTGAGGTTAACATGATTATCTTGTACATAGTTAAAACATGGATGAGTTTAGATCAGCATATTAGTTGTGGCTCGGCTACTTCTATAAGGAAGTTGTTTTCTTAGAAAATATGCTAATACTTGTGAATTGTCTCATGTAGCCAATAGCTGATACTATTAGGTACCCATCATAAGATTTGTGATGATTAGATTAGAAGTGTAAAATAACAGTTTTTTTTCGTAATATTGTTTTCTTCCTTCCCCTCCCTTAACCCCCACCTTCCTCCAAACAGGTGACCCACTAGGATTTGAACACCTTACTACTGGGATGACCCTACGAGGCAAAACGAATGAATTCTTTGTAAACACATTTCAATGACAGCTGATCATGATTTTGTTGTTGAGAAATCAACAATGGAATACAAATTTTTATTATGTCTCTTCCTTTGTTACCTAAATCTAATAATCTATTACCCCAGTGTGAATTGGGCTTTTTCAATGCAATCTGGACCCTAGTTTCTCCTAACAAACCAAGGTAGGATGGGGATGTTCAGTTTCTAGAATTATTACTTTTCCTATCACATAATTTTAATATTTAACTTTCAGGAATCATGTACAAGGGTATCCATCCATACGCATTTTCCGGATAGGAAGTGACATTAGGTGGTTATTATTTCTCCTTCTGTCTTCTCTACTCCTTACACTTTCCATTTGATATGATGAATGCATGCATCATTTCTTCTGTTCTTATTTTTTGAAACATATGCATACACTTCCACATATTCTTGATGTCATTCATTTTTGTTGTCTGATTTTCCTTCTATTTTATTTTAGATGGATCCAATAAACTTTATTATTTTCCTTTTATTCTTGACTACTGTCACTGCTCTTTCTCCGCTTCTTTTCCTGCTTAACCTTATTCAAAAATGTTAATTCGACTTGCATCTGTCTCAGGGTTGAGCAAGGGCACCATAATCACGAGTCTTATTATGGAGATCGAGATACAAACAGCCTGGTCAAGGTACGCCACCTTTAGATTTTTATGGGCATTACTTTGTAAGTTTGGCTTTTGGCATTGAATCGCTTGAACTTATTGGTATAGTTGAATATGGACTTATGATCTGATATTATTTCTATCCGGAAGAGAGAATTTGGCTTGATTGATCTGAAGTTTGCATCATGTGTAGACAATGGAAACCTTGGTTGCGTCACTTCCTGTGGAGCCTAAGGGACTGGCTTTGGAGGATAAATCTGATAAGAATGAAAAAAGGCCAGCTCCAAATGCAGGAGGTTGCAGAATTGAAGGGTTTGTGCATGTAAAAAAGGTATATTTATCTGAAAATACATATAAAAAGAAATTTATATCTCAGATGTTCACTTTAAAATAGTTTAAAACATATCATGCATTTATTACCTACCAACTTGATCGGAAACGACTATTTACAAATTTCTCTGGCATTTAATCTTCAGACTGAGCTATCTGTTACCTGCAGGTACCAGGCAATCTGATCATCGCCGCTCGATCAGGCTCCCATTCATTTGATCCTTTCCAAATGAACATGTCACATGTCATAACTCATCTTTCATTTGGTAAGAAGATTGCACCTAGAGTAATGACTGATGTTCAGAGATTGATACCTTATCTCGGGGGAAGCCGTGAGAGGTTAAATGGCCAATCATTCATTAACGACCATGACATAGGTGCTAATGTCACGGTAAGTCTCTCATGTACTATACTTTTCTTCTCATTTCACGACTTAATTTGCATCGATAATTGTTGCTGTCATAATCTTATTCGTGAATATTCATAGAGATTAGTACTTCATATCTGCATGAGAATACAGGGAAAAGTATAGGACATGAAGTTGTTTGTCAATATTCCTATATACAAGACGTTTCTTAGATTTTTGTATTTTCCATTTCCTTGCGTTCACTTTCATTGTATTGTTGTCCTTAGAGTTATCTTTTCTCATCTTAGGAATTGTTTCTCTTTTCTTTAATTTTATCGTTTAATTGCTGATCAAAAAAAGAAAAAAGAAAAAGACATGAGCTATTTGAGCAGTGAAATATTCTTCGACCTATGTGAGAAATGAATAAATGAGTATAGTGAGGTTCAGGTGAAAACTCTCCCTTCAAATGCAAAATAAGAACCAGTATGGACTATTAGGTTCAGGTGTTAACACATTCTGTTTACATCACTTACACTGACAATTTACATCACTTATACCGATTGTCTACATTGGTTTTAAGTTTGCATTCTAACTGAGTAAACCTGAGTATTTGTGCTTCCCTACTAGAAAAGCCAATCAATTTGATGAAAGGTGTTTGCACATATCACATGCCACTATGCAAGCTCCTTCGGTCAAAACGAATTCAATCTCGTTTAAAATCCCGGGTTCAAATCTTACTGGGTCACTTGCTTAACAGTATGTGTGGGGTAGGGGATATGTAGGTTTTGAAAAAAGTTACTAAAGACAGTGAGTGAAGGGACAAAAAAGTCATCTCATATGAGGTTGTTGGTTCAAATTTTCATGCTAACAGTGTTTGTTGTTTAATTTGTTGCTGATAAAAAAACATTCCTGTTGCTGCTTAAATATTTTGGCTTTTCTGCATTTAAGACTTGAATTGATATTTCTCTCATTAACATGCCAACAATTAATTATCATTTCCTTGTTACTGGCTCTTATCTAAGGAAAAATGTTGGTTTGAGGACCCTATTAGCACATTAAATATCCATCATGTGGATTCTGATTTTTGGATATACAGATAGAACATTATCTTCAAATAGTTAAAATCGAGGTGATGACCGGAAGTAGTGGTCAAAATAAGCTAGTTGAGGAGTACGAGTACACAGCACATAGCAGTTTGGCGCAAAGTGTACGCATACCTGTGGCAAAGTTCCATTTTGAGCTCTCTCCCATGCAGGTTTAGTTACGATGTCTTTATAGCTTTTTCATTTTCATCATCTTCCATAGCTTAATCTTTTTGTTCCTCATCTTATCATATGAACAGGTTCTAATAACAGAAAACTCTAAGTCGTTCTCACATTTCATCACCAACGTCTGCGCCATAATTGGGGGTGTTTTCACGGTTTGTATCTCTTCCCTTTTTTAGATCTTTAATCCTTATTTTCAATGAAGATGTAGGCCTCAACTATAGACTTGACCGAATCAATTTGTTCAAATTGAAGGTTCAAAGGTTAAAATTAAATTGGAACAAAACATCTCATTGCAGGATTAAAATGTTACAAAACTCAATTTTTGAATTAAGTTGTTATAGAAACTCAACTCACTTGAATTTCAAATAAATAGGTAGAGTTTCGAACTGTTATTTTAGCTGGTGAAGGCTTCCTCGTGCATGAATCTAACACCTTCTTTCGCGGGTGTGGTGGATTACATGATTTTCCAAATTACGGGACATGCATGTGGACTATGGGTCTCTAGCCCGAAACAAATTGCAAAGAAGAATATTCAAAACCAACCAACCTTTGATTCCACATTAGAAGACCAATCTAACTAAAAACTCAAACTGATAATGGGAATGACGACGGAGTGGAAACTCGCCCCCGTACCATGTTCGCGCTTGTATTTTTAATTTCCCCGCCCCAAAATATCATTAAAATATATTTTTTAATATATCCCGCCATGTCCCAAACCGAATAAGGGAATTCCCGACCGGTTCTTCCCCGATCAAATTGAGGACATTATGGTATCCTACCTAATAGATGAAGGTCCAAATTATTATTTAAGTTGGTGATAAATCCATGGTTCAAATGTAGTACTCTAACAAGTTGAAACAAATGGTTATAAATACATCCATTTTAAAACAATTTCCCGACATTATTAATTATTGTGGCCTGCGGTTTTCAGGTGGCAGGCATATTGGATGCAGCTCTGCACAACACAGTGAGACTCATGAAAAAAGTCGAACTGGGCAAGAATTTTTGACACTGACAGTAAAAGAATTGGTGAGTATAACAGTGAGTATTGTTTCTCATGCCACACATTTTTCATTAGAGTAAGCTTTGCTATATGCAATAATAGCAGATAAATATATTCGATTATATTTATTATCATTCAAATGTATCTAACTATTTTTATATTTTTTTTATAAATACTCTAACTTTCATTTTGTTACACTTCAGATAATTTTCTTTAATTTTAATGGAAATTTAATTTGAAATGATAAAAGTATCCTCAAATGTTAGTCAGAATTTGAAGAACATTTTAGACATTTTAACTCTTTGGCAAAAAAAAGTTGTTAGAATTAATTGAGAATTACGTATAATTGAGAATTTTTATTTGTCATTTTCCAAATTTCAAAACTAAACATACCAATAAATATTTTGATTTGATATAAAAAAAATCATTGCATTTCACAACTCACACAAATACACAGACCACATTGCTTACAATCAATTTAAGCTTACTCACCTTAACAAAAGAAAATTGAATAGTGTATGAAAACAAACCCAATAACTCATCACCACACAAACCAAACCCATAGAAAAACATTAAGAGACTCTTTAAAAAGCCAAAACAAGACCTGAAGCAATGAACACTCCAAGAGAACCCACCATCAGTGAAGTAGCTGAACTTGGTGGCGGTGGTGGTGGAGGAGAAGAGGAGGAGCCGCCTTTCCGGTCGGCCATGACGACGACCACGAGCTTCTGATTCTTGAGGCAGTGGTCTTTGTCACCACTGATGAAGTGGTAAGGACCAGATTGGGTGAAAGTGAAGACAGTGTGGCCATTGGTGAATTTTGCAATTGGAGAAGCTGTGTTGCAGTTGGTGTAGTCTTGGTTGGTTACTTGAAGCACTGACTCACCTCCATCGTAGTCAAAAACTGCAAAAAAAATATACACACAAAAATGTGGTAGAGGTGAAATTGATAGAGTAATGAATTATTGGTTATTTTAGTTTATAAATTTTGAAAATGTAAATTTATTTTATCGGGACGGCGAGTTAAATGAGTTTGACCGGACAACCTCCGAAGTTGGATGAGGGGAACATGCACGAACCGAGCGAGGGCGAGGGATGGTCAAATGAATACTGTTTAGGGTTCTTGATCACGCCTAGGCAATTTTTGAAATGAAAAATTTTCAAGGTGTGAAATTTTTTTGTTAGTAAATCAGTCAATGACCCTAACACGTGGTGTTATGCAAATTCTTGAATTTTTTATCAATCTAATAATTTTTTTTTCTGATCAATCTATGATTATTTTCTATAAAACTTTGTTGACTCTGAATTAATTTCTGCGGTTTTGTATGATTATTTTTTTATTAGCCTTTAATTAATTATCTATTAACTCGAATAAAATTTTAAAATCAATTAACTTATGATTAATCCCAACTAAGCTTTGACGAGTTTTCAGAAAACTCTTCTGTTTTAAAACTTTGCTAATTTGACAAATTTAAACTAATTCAACTTATTTGACTGGTAAAGTAGTAAAAAGGGCTAAAATATCCAATTCCTCCAATAATAAAGGTTGAAGGATTTTGTAAAATGATTGAAGTTTGATAATATATTTTGGACCAACTTAATATTTAAGTATCAGAATTCATCAATATTACCGTTGAATCAAAATAATCTTTCAATATGATATATTATGACCTACCAACTATGGTCAATTTATCCAAATAGTTCAATATAAAATCAATTTGGTCACTAAACTTAATAATATCATCAAATTGGTCTGTATTCAAACTTGACACAATTTGTGGAACATGAACTATATCATCATTTCTTAATTTAAATTGCACTTTCATCAGTTACATATATACATACACATAGACATGGGACTTACCAAGTGAGTCTCCAACTCGAAACCTCTTACTCTCTGCCCAAGTGTTGTAGCTGCCTGTCTTGGAATCCTCAGACCAATCACCTGACCCTCCAACCTTAAACTCATAAGCACAACCCTTTTGTGCCAATACCATGAAACACAGCAGACCCATTACATGGTACACTTTGTTTCTCTCATCTGATCTCAACCCAAGACAGGCCATCGCTAAAATCCAAATGGGTAATGCTCAAAAAGAGTTTTTTTTTTATCCGAAACAGCCTCGGATCCGAGGTTTTTGGAAGAAGATTGAGGAGGTTGTGACGAGAATGGTGCTCCAAGGTTGTGGTTTTTGTAGGCTTAGTTGTGAGAGCCTTTATGAGCAGTGGCAGTGAAGCTTTTGCTTCATTTAGTTATTCGAATTTCTTAACTTCTGTTGCAGTGCAAAGCATATTAGCTACTTTTGTTTAATTTGAGCAAGATTTGTCTCTTGATGTCTTTTTTGTGTGACTTGGTTTGTGAGTTTATGCTTTGCTTGATTGTTGATGGGAATATTCATATCTTGTGATTTGGGTCATTTGACTAAATAATCACCCATTCAAGTATGTGTTTACATTAATTATCATTACAAATATTAAACATTTAAATATGTTAATTTGGTTCACATAGTGTTTGGATTGATTTCTTTTATGAATAATTGAAGTACAAGTGAACTTATACTTTGTTTCCTATAAATATTATAATTTTCAAGTGTCACTTAAGGTCCTCCAATACATCAGCTAGAATTAACCAACTATGAGTGTGTTGGAAATCGTGTATATGTAAAGTTTAGTCGGCCACGACTGTAGCAAAAGAGATATTGACAAATGTCCCGTCGGCTAGGTAAACCATTGTACCAACACATTGCATCGAAACCATTTCTTTTAATAATCCGACAAAGATGGTTTGCGAGCACTAATCACAAAATTATTATTTCCTTTAATAACCTGTTGGAACTCATAAACACGTGCCACCGGAGATGGTTCGTGAGCACCAGTTCAAAGGGAAGATTGATGACTCAAAACAAGTATGTATACATATGTTCAGGAAGGAGAGTTTGGGAAAATGAATTTTACTGTTGTGCAATGACACCTTTTTTTAATTTGAAAAAAAAAGACATTTTTGTCTTGTTACTTATCCACAAATGAAAATGAACGGAGTAAATCTTAAAAATAGTTTGGGTAAATAATTTTTACTTAGGCTACCAAATTGAAAATGCCCTATATAACAACTCTAGGGAACATCAGAATACAACAACCGGAGAGACAAGACCCTCTCCAAGTTCCCGACCGCAAGTCATCACCGGCAGGAAATCAACATCACAGTATAATTAGAATAGAAACAGATCCTTCACTTAATCGGTCGCCACAATCTTGCCAAAGAAGCCATACATTCTATCAGGTAGAAATTTTTCGAGAATTACATAAAACTCTATCTACTCGTAATTGTATCTTTACTCGCAGCATGAATAATGTGAGACTCAACCGTTGGAGTGTCCCTTGAGTATCGTATACTTAAATTTAGTTTCAAGAAAATAGTGAAATTTCAAAACTATTTTGTTGCTGTTGTTTCAAACTTTCAATCGCGTGTAAAATCCTATACTGTCATCTTAATATTGATATAAATAATACTCTCTAACCTGCTATCAAAAACGCCGAAAATAAACATCCATTTGTTCCAGAAAGAATTCCACATTATTGTAAAGTGAATGGAAAGATTCACAAGTCATAAACAGCTTTCCATATAATACCTTAATCATTTACGTTTCAGAACAACAAACAGTTGGGTTGCTTCTTTTCTACTTGAGTTGAGCTGCTGAGAAAATTCTTGAGCTTTCTTGAGAAAACGATCGAACAGGTCGTCCGTAATATGATCTCCAAAGTGTTTGCTGATGATACCAGCGAGGACGGACCTTAGGTGCATAGCCAACTCGGTGACGTTGACAGGGGAGTCGTTACTTGATCTCGGGTTTGTTAACTCCATCCTCTCGATGCTGAAACACCCATTTATTTCTACAAGCTCCGTCATCTCATTTGGAGAGACGTCGTATACAGGCAAGTTGAAGGAGTCGACCTGAGCCTCAGATACTAATCCCTGTAACAAATCTTATTAGTTGGGTTTGTTCCTGCCCTTTATATATGACACATTATTTCTATATCTTCCCGTGTGGGACTATATATTCTCAGCATACAGTTTCTGTATTTTTAAACCTTACCTCATTTGCCATATCCACGAGGCTCGACCCCAGAAGATCAAACATGAACCAGGACGGAATGCAAGAATGAGGAGTCTCATTCCGAATACCAGACATAAACAAGATTACCATACCGCTAGGAACAAGCTCTTTAGCCCTAGCCTCCAAAAACACCCCCATGTCACGAGCGTATTGAGCTGAATAAGCATCGGCTACTTCACTCGGGGCATTCCTGTAATGAATCCTTCCCTTGTTCCACGTGGGCGAGCTATTGTCTAGAACCTCTTCTGGCACTTTAGACAGCCAGTGGACTGCATAAGAGGAATGCACGAAATGCAAAGAGGCCTCGGGGAATAACTGACCATGGAAGGATCCCGGCACACCCGCTGTAAAGTATTTCCTCCCCGCGGGCAAGGAAGCGAACAATGTATTGAAATCGTTGGAGGTGTGATCGCTGAAGAACACTTGGTACTCGAGATTCTCCGAAACCAGTCCCTGGGTAATGCACTTGTGCTCTATAGCTTCGATTACTGTGTCCATGGAAATGAAGGTGTTTGGTCCAACAGAACACCCCAAATCGGCAAGCCTTAGAGTTGTTGAAGTGGCCAAAAGTTGTTTCAAGTCAAGCTTATCTTCAATGACCTCGATCACCATTGCCTTTCCAGAGCTTGCTGATTTTCTCTACGAAAACAGGTTCAATCAACAAATTCGTCACAAGACCTATTTTTTTGTTTTCTATTCCCCATCCAATCAAATCAAATCAAATCAAAATTCAAAACTAAAATTAACTTATACCCTAATTCCTAAATAACGAATTCCACAAACATGCCCAAACAAAAAAGTACGTCTCAAACAATATTGTTTCCAAAGTTTAGATAATAATTATGGATCAGACCTGCGCCATCATTTGAGGTGTAAAATCTAATTTATATACAATGTTCTAAAAACTGTTAGGCGCTAGTTCGATAGAGAGAGCATTTTAGGGAATAAATGAGGATTAATTAGAGAAATAATTGAAACTAATAAGGGATCATTCAGGCCAATCGAGAGATTTTTAGAACAATATTCCTATAAATCCTAAATCCTATACAGTGTTTAAAAAAATTAGGCGCTTATCCGGCAGAGAGAGCATTTTGAGGAGTAATCGGAGATCAACCGGATTAATTGAGAATTAACAGAAAATTAATAAGTGATTAATTGGACAAGTCGAGAGATTTTTAGAACACTATTCCTATATAAGAAATTCCACAAATATGCTCAAATGCACAGATACTGTCCTGAATCAAAATTTGTGCAAATATGAAGTATCAGAGATGGAGATAAACAGATAGAAACCTGCAAAGTGGAATTTTTGGCATAGCTATGTGCTCCATCGCCGCCGGTCATCGGGTATGACTCCGCCTCAGGTGTCGATTTTGCTTCCTCGGTCGCCATTTCTGCAACAAATTATGCTGTGAAATGAACAGTATATATTACAATTATTGGGGGTGGGAAGCAGCCAATATTGTACATATGTATATATAAGTGTCCATTGACCAGTAATTAAATAAACAATTTAGATAAACAATTCTTTCTTACGCTGATACTGAGCCATGAGTTGACCATAATTAAATTTCATGTATGTATGCACTGCACATCTTATAAATAAAAGCTATCAGATCAGTGTAGCACATGTGAATATGATTTAATAACAACTATACTTAAATTATTTAGTCATTATGCTTCACTGGTCGCCATTTCTGAGGGTGGTGGTCTCTGCCGGATCTCACATCATAATTAGGGATAATTGCAACTAAGAATACCTACTCAAATGTGTTTTGTACATAGATATACTCAACTATTTTTTCATCTTGTCAGTTCACTTCAATTTTTTTTTGCACAGTTACTAGTTTTTTGTGTTTTTTATTTAATTTATTTTAAAAATGACTAAAAATGATGCCATTATCCAGACAATGCTTATATGTACGCACTGAATCCATTATCCTGTATCAATTCTTTACACTACCACTGTCATTATGGAGCTTTTTTACACAGTTGGAACTAAATAATATTCTAAAAAATTAAAAATCGCATATACAAATAAAACTATGAATAGTGGGAAGATACAATGAGTTCATTTTGGAACAAATTCAGGATTTACTGCAAGTTATCAAAAAAAATTGAGAACCCAGAAGAAACTGCAGCTCCAATCGGACCAATCTCGATCTGGGTATAGTTTAGTTTAGCTGAAACTGAATAAAGTTCCCGATTATAGGTCAATTATGATACAGGCCAAATAAAGCCCAAATCAATCGAATCTGATCTGCAGAGAGGTAAATGGGAAAAACCATACCTTTCTTGAGAGAGAGGCTTGCGCGTCACCAGTCGTTTTCCCGGAAGCCGGCGGTGGAAGTCCGGTGACCGGTTGTTGCCGACGGCGAGACTCGATTGACGATGAGACCATAGATATAAGTATACTATATCGGTCAAAAGAAGAGTATAGAAAGATTTAGACATGCTTTGAAAAAATGTTCCTCAAATATAAGTGTTTTTGACCATTTAAGAAATACAAAAGTGCATACAAAAACACATAACTTAACCCATTTTCTACTTTATAGTCTTTATTATACAATTAAGATTTGTGTCAATTATATATTTTGGACACTGTTAATATTTTGGGTTATGGATCCAAAAGTACCGAGAGCAAGAGGAAGAGAGTTGTACTAAAACTATAAAAACCAAGGTACAAATTCCTAGATTTTGTTGCCCGCATAACTTCTACAATGCAAAATTGTGGAAACGGAATAAACGTAAACAAATCAACTAAAGACAACTAATCTACAGAAAAAAAGATGATTAAAGTGAAATACAAGCCTACTAATCTGCAAGTAAGCTTGTTTCATTCTTTTAAAATTGTCCAAGAGTTTGTGCAAAACCGAGCACGAACAATATTATGGTCAAACAATTTTTCCCATAATCTTGATCGTATAACTCCTTAACTCCCAATATTTTTTCTCATCTCAAAGAATTCGGTTGTGCTCGATTTCATTTTTCCCATTTAGCTCATTCCACCAACTTGAGTTTGTGTATGCTCTTTGCTCTCTTGACTCTCCATAAGTCCCACATCGAAAGATGTGGAACACTTTAGATGGTATTTATAATTAGTATGTGCTCTGTTCTGTTTCAAGAGTGTTTAGCCCTTTTTAGGGGCAACTTCAGACTTATAGCCAAGCTCACACACCCCTCGTTACCGTCTGACACAACTCTAGGAAGAATATTGTGTTGAAATCTAGGAAGCAAATCGGTTCCAAATCACCATCTCGGTCTACCGAACATATTGCTTTCAGGTCAGTGTCATCGCCGCCACGACACAGTCAACTCTCTTCCTCTTTGCTACTACAGATCAAGTCCACCGGTTCAGTTCACTC
>JAYMTP010004640.1:0-14602 GCA_036897365.1 Geranium brycei
CAGATCCTCGGGCCTTGTCCAGAATCGACCATCTCGACCCAGATGCAGATGGGTTCTTCGGAACCGATGTCAAGGATCTGGGCCGTTGCTGCCTCGTCTCTCGTCGGTTCCAATCCATCGTCCCTCAGGTCGACAACGTCGTTGTTCGCGTTGACTGCGTCATCCCCGACGACCATTGCTCCGCAAGAAGAGGCGGCGCCGCCGCGCCGGAGAAATCCCGAGGACCCTTCTCGACCCTCCTCCACCTCATCCTCGCTGGCGTCGTCAAGCCCCTCCAGTCCCTGAGCCAGCTTCTGGGCCCGAAACGCGGCGGTGGTCGGAGACGGGGAGCAGGCGGTCGGAGTGGCGGCCAGTAGAGCTGAAGAAGACGAAGGGTTTGAAGTTGAATGATTATTGATATTATTAATTAATTAATGATTAATAATAATAATATATGTATTTAATTATTAAAGAATTATGATTATTATTTGTGTAATTGAAATGTCAAATTTGCCCTCAAACCATTAGTTAAATTAGATGTTCAATTAGGGGTAAAAAAGTCATTTCATAATCATATTAATAATTATGCAAAATTGAACCAATCAGACCAGTTTTAAACCGGTCAGATTTTAAAACAGAACAATTGAGGACATTTTAGACTTTTTAAGAGACCAAATCAGTTAGTGTCGCTTATTTAATCTTTGGGTATCCCAAATGAAAATTTTGAAGTTGGGGTACTCATTTTGAAACGTGACATAGTTGGGTGTAGCCATCTGTCATTACCCCTTAAAATTATATATTATTTTGAAGGGAAAACTTCACATACCTCCCATGTACTTTACACAGTTTTCACTTAACTCCCCCGAACAATTAAAGTGGTCTGTGAACCCCCTGAACTTTACTAACGTTTCACTTAGGCCCAACACCGTTAAGTTGGTGATGAAAAGTCCAAAATGCCCTCAACTAACCATTAAATTTTCAAAAAATTGCCATTTATTCTCTTTCTCTTTCCATTTCAGATTTTTTTTTCTTTCTCTTTTCAATCTTAATTCTCCATTCAATTAACAGAATATTCTTCAATTAACTCTTTGTTCTCATATCTTGGACTCATCCTACTTAACTTGAACTTGAAACGTTAAATATCAAACAAATAAATTGAATTGAACAAAAAGAGTATTGGGCAGAGTAATTTTGAAATACAAATATGAATAATGAAATGGGCAGAGCAATTCTTAAATAATTTACTAAAGGGAAGAGATGATGTTCTATTGGTGCTAGGTTGAATAATTCTTAAATTCCCTAATTTATTAAAGAGCACTAGGCAGAGCAATTCTTAAATGCCCAAATTCAACTGAAATAAAAGAGGGATGTTCTACTAGTGCTTGACTTTCGATTTTGGGCATGGAGAAGATAAGCGGTAACACCCGATGGTGCTGACTCCGACAACCCATTCGTAGTGACACCTCTTATGACTGCCCAAGATTGGGGCTAGTGGCGGCGGCTAGAGTTTTGATGCCGACTCCGGTGACAAGGCAGCAACTCTGGAGGCGGAGGGTGGAGAGGGAACCGAGATTGGTCGTGGCGGCGAGGAGGTGGTCGACCCCGGACAACGCCACCATCTGAATCGGGAGAGCCAGGAGAGGCGGAGGGGACTGGGGAGAGAGACGTCGCCTCCTTCTTCTTCGCCGGACAGTGCTAGGCGGAGGGGCGTCGCCAGATCTCACGACGAGCCCGTCGCTTTCTCTCGCGTCCTCGACGACGCTGGTGTCATCCTCCTCTTTCGCGGCAACGTCTATCTCCATCCCGATAAGGTATTTCATTTACCCACAAATCTATCTCCAATTCAAATTCCATTGATGCTTTTGCTTTCAATGGATTTCAAGTCAAATTAAGGGTTGTTGTTGCTAATTGTGATTTGTGACCGGCACACCCATTTCTTCATATGTAAGGTCCACGGTTTGGCTTTTTGTGATTGACCCAAATTATTCACGCCCAATTTGGAAGTTTTAATATTCTCAGATCATCACTCCAAGCTTCTGGATTAAGTTTCCAATTCTGATTGAGCAAGATTGGAGAAGAAGGGTATTTTTGCCATTTTCACAATTAAGAGCACTCATGTGCTAGTTATGTGACCAAAAATTAATGGTGTTAGGCCTAAGTAAAACGTTAGTAAAGTTCAGGGGGTTCACATACCACTTTAATCATTCGGGGGAGTTAAGTGAAAATTGTGTAAAGTATAAGGGAGGTATGTGAAGTTTTCCCTATTTTGAATACTTGTGCTAGCGTTATATATTGACATGTCGGTGTAATTATGTTTAAATGTAACACTTAGTAATAAATTATATTGATGTGACGGGAAACAAATGTTGAATAAAAAAATACTCTAAATATCAGTGTTCTAAAAAAACGGTCGTCTAGGCCGCTTAGGTGTTGTTCTTGACTTCACCGTCCCGTTTTAAGCTAATCGAATGGTAGCGAATGTTTTGGTTCATCAGGCGGCCAGGCGATCGAAATATGGCAGAGTCGCTTCGTTCTCTTATCTCGGTCTAGACCCTTACACCCTAAACCTCTTCGCCTCCGACGAACGTATGTTACCTGCCGCACCTCTTTTGCGAATCAATTGAAGTCGGGGCTCCTCGGGTTTAGACTTCACTTCATGTTTGTAACATGTGATTTATATTTATTTATTCAATTTGTGTGAGCTAAGGGTTGATCTGTTTATTCAATTTGTGGGAGCTTAGAGTTTATTTTCAAATTTTCACGGTGAAAATTGTTTGGACGATTATGTGATGAAAATTCACCTGTTTTCTATTGTCAATTTCGGAATTTTTATCCTTCACGCTGTGACCACTAGTCACTATTTTAGATTGTCACAAAATTGTGGTCGTTGATTTTTTATATTTACTTTTATACACTATACTTCATTTTATATTAAAAAAAATACAAATCTGATTAATCCCCGTTAATTCTTTCGAGATGTGTTCCACCCAACTAATGTCTAGCGTTTTTTAGAACCTTGCTAAATATCACTATAAACAAAATTAAGTTTTCAACATATATATACAATTCAAGCAAAACTTGTAATTTACTTGTTATTTCCTAACTTTCTCATACAATGCAACTACAATATTGTTTTTTCTTCTTTCTAAAAACTTAAAGAAGTAAACATATATAAGAAAGGAAGAGAGTGAAGGGGCATGCGAGTATTGACAGTTTGTCACAAAAGAAGAAAAAAAAAGGTGACAGAGTTTCATATATTTATTAATGTTTGCTTCCTCTCAACTGCAGCCACATGATGAATGTAACAAATAGAGCAGCACTAATTAATATTGTCACACTTTCTTGTTCATCTTTTTACTTAAAATCATTATTATTAATTAGTACATAAAATAAAAACAATATATTGATACGTAAACTACTAATCCATCTTAGCTGTTGAATTTATAAAATAAATGATTAAGATTAAAATACATGATTAAATATAAATTAATTAATTAAATTCAAATTTACTAAAATAGCTCAACTCGAATTTAATCTTAAGCTTTATATTTTGTTAGTTTGACTGAAATAAATTCTTAATTGACTCATTTGTTAGGATTATACGTGTGAGTTCATGTTCGATATTGGAAGTGTACGAGGGTATGAAGAGAGTTTATATACTCATTGGACCTTAAACTTGAAAGGCTAATCTTTTAGGTCAGATGTAGACTATTTAATGTGTACGTGAGCTTTTCTTGGGTGCTCTTCGTAAGACTCACCATTTTCAACTAAATAATTATTTATAGATTTAGACCGTAAGACTAAGAATATCATCGTTATTACTTCATATTTTGACAAAAGTGACAATTTTGTATGTTTAATTAATAAAATGGATTGAACAAGAGGATAAATATTAAAGGAAAAACTGTAAAAGTGTGTGGCTTGCTTTATAATCATAAGTGTGTTGGGAGAGGAGTTGGTGACTAAACATTTATTTAGTGGGTCCAACATTCACTATCATAAATCATAATCATCCCAATCCCCTCCAAAATCAAATCATAATTTGTCTCCCCAATATAGATATTGCTCTTGGGAACACAAAATTATCTACGTATTGTACATAATATCTGTTTTTGGTTTATAAGAGAATAAAATCAATTTTATTTAATTTTTTATTGTGAATAATTATTTTACAAATGCATAAATATACTATAACTTAAGAAAATTTTTTTTGTTAACTCATTCTATTTATGTAACTCATTGAATACATTATTATTCATTTTAACGTTGAATCACCATATGCCATGACTAGTGGTATTGTATTATTTAAAAACAGATATCAACTAAAAGACAAAATTCTTTAAATATTTGCAATTAACATGGTTTATTTTTCTCAAAAAATAGTATATTAATTTTAGCTCAAAATGACTTATTTGACTTTTTAAAAATATCTATAATTACCACCCAATTGACTCCATATTTTGCTGCTTTAGAACAATAAATACAAAATAAAATCTATTAAATAAAATAAAATCCACTGATAGAATTTCAATTTTTTGTCCTGGAATCAAATCCTCACTATCATCTTCACTAAAGCCCAAAATTATGGAATTAAAATCCTGTTCTTCCCAAGCCCCAATGACCATATATGAGAAAAAAAAGAGCTATTACTATAATAATATAATAATTCATATTAATATTGACTTTCCATTTTAATAAAATAAACATGCCATTCAATCTTGCTAAACGTTTGTTTATTCAATATATTTGTCAAGAAGAATTAAATGTGCACAAGAGAAACGTTGAATGTCTCATTTTTATGTAATTATGTTATTTACATTTTTAAAAACTAAAATTTGTTGGATACCAAACTTACATCTATCTACCACCATGTAAGCATATAAATTTCAATGACTATGATATACATGTATACTAAAAAATTGAAAAAATAGTAAAAGTTTTGTAAATTAATATCTTAAAGATAGTAAAGTATCATGTCATTGATTTATCCGGATAGAGATTAAGTATATGGTTAAGATTGTACCTTGCCCCACTTGTTGTCTAATATATACATACACACAAATAACAATTAAATTCTAAAGTACTTATGCAATTTAAAATACATTTCAAATAACAATAATTTTATGTAGTTTATCATTAAATTCGCTCTGCACTGGCCTCATTATCATCTCTAAAAAACATAAAAGATTCATAACCAAAATAAATAAATAAATCTGTCCAAACCGGTTCCGTTACCATCCAGACAATTAACACTCACCCATTCAAATCCTAATTTCTGAAAATAAAACATTATAATCTATACCAATATAAAAATCCATAGGTTGTTCCTCCTTCTCTCACCCAATGTCGTATGTGTTTTTATTTTATCTCCTTCACAAGACTCTCACCAAAGAATTTAAAATACACTTGCTCTTGTTATCAACCTGAACTCTCTCTCTCTCTCTCCAACCTCTGAAAATTTCCCCTTTAAAAATTTGGGACAGTTCAAAAGCACCCACCTTGTCCTTCCCCTTCACAACCTATTAATTTCCCATTTCTAGAGAGAGAAAACAAACAAAAACCCCCAAAAAAGAACGACCCATTTCCCCAATTTCTCTCCAGATCTCTGTTTTTTTGTTCTAATTTCCTTGCTCTGTTCTTCAATTTCTGGGCACGATGAGAGATATGGTCTCTTGCTTCAGCGAGAACTCAGTGAACGTCTCAAATCCTTCTTATTCCTGCAAGAGCTACTCCAAGAACGCTTGTATTGTGCCCAATTTTGTGCCTTCGGTCCAAAACGCCGTCGTCTCGGTGTACAGGGTCGTCCTCTCCACCGGCAAGCCCCACCACGTCACCGTGACGTGGTGCCGGACCCACTCCGGCCACGGCCTCAGCGTCGACTTCGGGTCCGACCCGTCGTCCTCGATCCGGCTCACGACCAGCTCCCGCATTTTCCGGCGAAAAAAGGGGTCCAAGGCCATAGAATCGGACTCCTCCAAGGTCGAGGCCTTCTGGGACCTCTCCGCCGCAAAATTCGGCTCCGGGCCGGAGCCGGTCGACGGGTACTACGTCGTCATCGTCGTGGACTCCGAGGTCGCGGTCGTGCTGGGGGACCTGCCGGAGAGGAGGTTCCCGGCGGCCGGGGCTCCGGCGAGGCTGGTGAGCCGGAGGGAGCACTGCTCCGGCGAGTCGGTCTACTCGACCCGGGCCCGGTTCAGCGAGGCCGGAACGGCTCACGAGCTCGTGGTCCGGTGCGCGGGCGGCGAGGGCCTCGACTCGAGGAGCCCGGTGCTCTCGGTCTCGATCGACAAGAAGGTCGTGATCCGGGTGAAGAGGCTGCAGTGGAATTTCCGGGGGAACCAGACGATCTTCGTCGACGGCCTGCTCGTGGACCTGATGTGGGACGTGCACGCCTGGTTCTTCAACCCGGTCCAGCCCGGGTTCGATCCGGTTCGGACCGGTTCGAGCGCGGTGTTCATGTTCCGGACCAGGAGTGGGATGGACAGCAGGCTGTGGCTCGAGGAGAAACTGTTGCACAAGGACGAGGACAGAATCGACTTTTCGCTCCTGATTTATGCCACCAGAAGGAGCTCCTGAATTTTAATTTAACCCAAGATCAAATTGTTCCATGTACGTGTACGTGTCTCTCTTTTTTTTACTGTCATTTTCTCTTTGATTCTGTAGTTAATTTTTATTTTTTTACTTCCTTTTTTGTTGTTCAGAAAGAGTAGATATTTATTCTTTGAAATTGAATCAGTGAGATGAATCATGAATATAAAATTGAGTGTGTTGGATTTTAGTTTCTATAATTACAAAGGTCTAAGTCAAAGATTTTTTATATTTAGGGATGAGTTAATTACTGATTTATTTGCATAATTGAAGAAAATATAGAAGAAAAAAAATTGTAAGAGATTTTGGAAAATATCAATGATGATGTGCTTAATTAGAGGTGAAAATTGGGGGTTTGTTGAAAATTTTAAATTCATTTAAGGTTTATACCTTTTCTTCCATACGCATGTCAAAAATCTCTGAACTTTAACGCGACTAATGTCTTGTAATGCAGATCATAAATTCAATTTTAAACCCGTCTCATTGCCACTTATTATTATTGAAACTCAATCTTGATCACTCTCGTAGCACAACTTGTAATGTGTAAATTAAATGATAATATATTCATATCTAATCGTTTCCAGACTTTAACTATTATGACGAAAATAATATAACTTATTTGATCTCATATATCTTACCAAACTATATCTATCACTAGGGACGAATATACCCAACAAAATATATGATCAAGAAGCACAAATTAGGTCGTGTGTTAGGAAAAAGAACATAGAGGTGACAAGGGCAGGTGGAAAGAGTTGTTGGTTTGTGGCTCCCATTAAATTTCTTGCCCCATTTTTCCATATTTATATTTTTATCCAATAAGAAAATTTATTATTATTGGTACAACCTATATCTACAAGCATGCACAACTACTATTCTTCACCATCAAATAATTACTTTAGGAATCACAAAAAATATTAGATTGATTGTGATTCGGATTTGACGAGAACCACAAAATCTACTCTAAAACTTATTATGTCATCATTCTTATAGAGATACGTAATAATTTGATCTTGGCGGCAGATTTATGATATTCTCGATTTGATTAAGGATCACATAACTTGTCATCATTCTTATTTTCATCTAACGTGTGAAATCAACTTTGTTTTATATTAATTGAATGTGGTGGATTCATTGTTTAATATATATAATAATATTGGGTATTCGCTTATTATTTTGAATCATTAAAATTTGGAATATAGGTTCTTATAGGGGTGTGCAGAAAACCCGAAACCGAAGAACCGACACCAAAGGAAACGGTCGCCAAACCGATCTGTTCGGTTTCCTCAGTTCGTTTTTGTATACTAACCGAATGGGTTTCGTTTCAATTGTCGGTTACTAAATTGAAGAACCGACTCTAACCGAACCAAACCGAAATCGATCGAAATAATGAGAATGTCGTCGTTTGGGTTGTCTGAATTGGGCTGTAGAGGCCCACAATTAGGCCCATTGGAATAATCGGTCACCGACCAAACCGACCGACCCAAACCGACTGCTTGGTCGGTTATAACCGAACTAACCGACCAACCATCGGTTCAGTTTTTGATTCTTAAGGCCAAATAATTGAGCCGGTCGGTTCGGTTCGATTACCTAACCGGAAACACCCCTAGGTCTTTATGTGTAATAAATCGCATTGGCCATTCACTTCTGACTTCACATGAAGAGTGTTAAATTTAATATAAGCTTGAACTTTTTTCTACCAACCTGGATGATAAAAAACAAGATAAATATACAGATTATGAAACCGTTTAATTTTTAAAAAGTAGTAAAACATTATATATGATTGTTTTTAATTAATTTGATTAAACCCTAACTTATAAGCCAATCTAAATCGTACCTATATTTTTCTCTTTGTTACCATAGAGGACCACCTATAATTCGAAGCCATTAATTGGCCTCTGAATTTCATCATAGTCTCGGAGACACTGAAGAAGATGTATCCAAAAAAAATGATTCTGTCCTCGATTTTTGATATCAAAATCAATGCAACTATTATTGCATGCAGTGAATAATAATAACACACAATAATAATTATTCAATGTAATGTAAGCTTTGGAATTGTGGTTCAATTCCCAAGACTGATCTTTGAAGATTTCTAAAAAGCTTTTATAAATTAATTGCAACTAATTAATCGGTCCATGCTTATATAGACACGCCCCATTTATTTATTTATTGTAAGAATTGAAACAGTTACGGCTGTTTTTTCATAAGACCGTGTTTAGGTTATTCCACCAAAAGTATCATAATTTGAGAAAAACAATAATAAGTTTATCGGTTTCATAATATAATCATTTAGTTTATTCAGAAAATATATAGATATTCAACCACACCTTTTATGGTATGTATAATTTTTTTTGAACCAAACTTTATTAAAGTCTAGGAATAAACAATAGAAAGACTACATCAAGAGTTGGAGAAACAATCTCCACATTAAATTCACAAGAAAGAAAAAAAATCAAAACTAACAACTTTTTAAACAAAATTGACCAAAACAAACAAAAGAAATAAAGAAAAAAAATGCAATCAAGTAGAATTCCTCTCACTTTACTGCTCAGGAACCACCAGAACTGAATCACCTGCACATCACTTTGATAATCTGACACAATAATGACGTTATTCAAACCCAAAATGATAGCCTATTGAATGATCTCTTGCTGACTCACGACCTCCACCTCGAACGAGTTGAGAATCCTCGCAAACCCCTTACAAGAATTACTCGAAACTCGTTCCACACGCAACACCATAATGTTTTTGTATTCACCTCAGTTGAATAGAGAAACCCTGTAAACCTCTTACAACAAACACATAGAAAAACACTCCTTATATTCCACAAATACAAGACGAACCCCCACATTTTCTCACCAGATCGAGAGTCCCGTGTCAAACCACTTTAAATTTAGCCCCCCAAAACATCACAAAAACTATCAAATCTTGAGGAAACCGAGATCCTTTAATTCGATCTTATTAGAGGACCAACTCAACTAAAAGCTTAAGCTGATAGTTGAATGACCAATTATATTTTTATACTCTAACACGCGCCCTCACGGACAAGCCCGTTTTGAGGTTTGGACGTGCACTTTTTTTTTAGAAGAGGAGATTGAGAAGCCCATTAGAAGTTAGGGGGCTTTTTTTTTAGAAGAAGAGGTTTATAAAGGCCCATTTAGAATAAGATTAGAGCTTTTTGACAAATATAGAAGAGAGAGTTTAATAGAAATAAATTTTTGCATGTCTTGGGATTCGAACTCGTGTCTGCGAGGTACAAGCTCTGATACCATATTATAAGACCAACTCAACTAAAAACTTAAGCTGATAGTTGAATGACCAATTATAGTTTTATACTCTAACAGATCTGTTTACATAAGTTTGCCCAGCAACGCCAAAGAACACCTAATCCCTCCCAATAATGAGCCAACATCCTCACTGAATTGACATATGCAATTGCCGACTTGTCTCCTTCGGATGGGTCACCCAAAACTACTTCCAAAAAAACTTCCCCCTCATGATACTCGTTAATATTGAGCGCCTGAATGGAATTTCTCCCAAGGTAGAGACAGAAAAACGTCATTGATGACACATATATTGAGAAGTTCTGTCACCGCTCGCGAATCTCGTTCAGACCTGCACTTGAGTCATGCATCATGTACAACGAAAACACCAACTACCACAAAATCCCGACTAATATCCGCCTTATGATTCAACAATCGACCAAAAAACCTTGACGAAATCAACATAACTGCATAAAGCGAGACTCGTCACAATGACACACAAACACTAGTTAGGGTCACCACCTACATGTTTTCTTCTTATACACATTATTTTGTCATAATAATTTATAAATGATACGATAAAAACCTTCTTGAGCTTTTAAACAATTTATTTATTTATGAAAGTGAGATGAGAAACATATTTATTTTTATATTTCTTAATTATTTTGATACGATGATTTGAGTCGGAAAACGTAGATATAGTTCGTGAAGTTTGAACTTCGAATATAATATATTACTTTGATAAAGTAAATTATGTTACTTGGTTCAAATTAACTACGGTTTTAATAATTTGTATTATTTTTCTTCACATTTCACATTTCACTGTCAATAATCAAGATCGTGCTTGCCACCAAAATTATGTTGACTACGTAATGACTCGAAACTTTAATTTCTTGGCCTCATCATTAAATTTGAATAAGCTTATAATTTGTTGGCACCACAATATGGTTCCAGAGAAGTCCATTGATTTGGAGGAAGTTGACCAAACTCAAGCTCTCAGAATCTTACAATAAAATGGATTATTTTGTATTGTGGTTTAATTTACACTAATTTGACATTGACATGACTATATAAATCAACAAACCTATATTCTTCTTTATCAAGCCATCATTCTTTGGAATTTGGTTCCATTCTCCATTCTTTGATTCTAGACAAAATATTTGTATGATGTTTATTATACATGGTCAATAGTCCAGATAATGATATAACATGTACTCTTGAAAATAAAAAACTAGTTTCAATTCAATGAGATTATTATAATTAGTGTTCGAAAATAATAGTTTCAATTCAACGAAATTATTATTAGTGTTCGAAAAAATATTAGACGCCAGTCAGATGTAAAGGACATTCTGAAAGTTAACCGTAGATTCGTTAGAGATTAATCAGAAACTAGTCAAATATCATGATTAATTTGAGACTACTTGACGATTAATCCGACATTATTTTTTCTTAGAACACTGATTATATATAGTAATTTATGTGAATATATCATAATAACATTAGAATTCCGAGCCACTGTGTAAAATGGCTCGTGGTTAATATTAATTCAAGTAAGTCAAGGCTACCACAGTTTAGAAAACGGACTGGATCTCCCATTCTCCTATTATGAGAATTATATCTGAAACTGTTATGTGAGGAAATTGTCTAATCTCAATTCTATTCAGTTGGTTTGTAATGTTTATAGGCTGAATTAGACAAATTCGAGTCTGATTCATAGCCAAAGCATTAAATTTTCCATTACAAAATATTAACGAAAACTAAACATTAGAATTTAATTATTACAAATCAATCAAAGTGAACAATAAAAGATAAATAACATACGTGGATGGACGAGAGATGGGCATACGGGAACACAAACCGGTCTAGTTCTTACCGGTTAATCGAAGTTACGAGTTTTAAGAATCAGAATCGAACTGAGTTCTCTTAATTTCATAACCACAACCGAACTATTAACCACAATTTCATGTTTTTCGGTTGCAGGTCCAGTTTGTAAAATGGCCATCCCTAGTCAAGGTAACAATATTAAAATATTATTATCCTTCAAGAAGATTTACAAAGAAATAAAAAAGCATGGAGGATAGTTTGTTCACAAGTCACAACACATAGGAAAAGTAAATCTAAATAAATAAAAAATACTCTGCATGGACAAGACAATGGAAATGGAATAGGAATTTCTGTTGTTGGGCTAAAAAGCCCAAATCATTACCACATTTTCTAAAATATAACGAAATCGAAATCCTCTTGAGCCCATTAAAAGGCCCAAAGCTAACGAATGAGAGAAGCGCCTAAAGCTTCGCAATCTCTCGGTCCCGCTTCATTTTCTCGCGCGTCTCTGTCTCGTTCCAAACCATATAAATAGCTCCGTCGATCCCAATTGTTAATCAACAAGCTCTCTCTTCCATTTCTCATCAACGATTCGATCTTGTACATTATCCGCAGGAAAATCGAAATCATGTCTTGCGTCAAGGGAAAGTATCACGGTAATGTTTGAATCTCTGGTTTTGATTTTGGTTTTGTTTTTCCCCCAAAAATTTCAAGCTGTTTGGTTGCAGATTTGTGTTTCGTTGTGGTGAAATTGATTTAGGGTTTGATTTGTAGTGTATTAGAAGCTCGTGTTACGTGATCTCTGGTTTCAGAGAGTGATTTGAGGATCGCATGTTCGTGACATTATAATGAATTCATGGATTTCATTGAAATTCAAGCTGTTTGGTTGCAGATTTGTGTTTTGTTGCGGTGAATTTGATTTAGGATTTGATTTGTAGTGTATTAGAAGCTCGTGTTACGTGATCTCTGGTTCAAGAGAGTGATTTGAAGGTCACATGTTATTGACATTATAATGAATTTATCGATTTCATTGAAATTCAGATTCAAAGCTCTCTTGCATCATTTGAATTACTCTGGAATTTGTAGGGAACATCTAATGGATGATGAGACTCATGAATCTATACGCGTCCGAAATGTTCATTCACAATGTGCCTATTTGTTTCATTGAGTTTGGTTGCAGATTTGTGTTTCGTTGTGGTGAAATTGATTTAGGGTTTGATTTGTAGCGTATTAGAAACTCATGTCAATGAATTTATCGATTGATTTGAAGCTCACATGCTATTGACATTATAATGAATTTATCGATTTCATTGAAATTCAGATTCAAAGCTCTCTTGCATCATTTGAATTACTGTGGAATTCGTAGGGAACATCTAGTGGATGATGAGATTCATTAATCGATATATGTCCCAAATGTTCATTCACAATGTGCCTCTTTGTTTCATTGAGTTTGGTTAATGTTTGTAGAGTTTTAGAGACCCGTGAATTAATTGGAAGGGTTGTTGATGTATTTTGTGTGTTGTAGATGAACTCATTAAAAATGCTGCCTATATTGGCACTCTCGGAAAGGGAATTCTCGCAGCAGATGAATTTATCGATTTCATTGAAATTCGGATTCAAAGCTCTCTTGCACCATTTAAATTACTGTGGAATTTGTAGGGAACATCTGGTAGATGATGAGATTCATGAAATGTTCATTCACAATGTGCCCCTTTGTTTCACTGAATTTGGTTGATGTTTGTAGAGTTTTAGAGACATGTGGATTATTTGGGAAGGGTTGCTGATGTATTTTGTGTGTTGTAGATGAACTCATTAAAAATGCTGCCTATATTGGCACTCCTGGAAAGGGAATCCTTGCAGCAGACGAATCGACAGGAACAATTGGCAAGCGTTTTGACAGCATCAAGGTAGAGAACAACGAGACCAACAGGAGAGCTTACCGTGAGCTCCTCTTCTGTACCCCGGGCGTCCTTCAATACCTCAGTGGCGTGATCCTCTTTGAGGAAACACTCTACCAGAAAACAGCTGATGGCAAGCCATTTGTGGATGTTCTCAAGGCAGGTGGGGTGCTCCCTGGAATCAAGGTCGACAAGGGAGTTGTCACGCTCCCCGGAACCAATGGCGAGACCACAACTCAGGGTCTCGATGATCTAGGTGCACGTTGCAAGAAGTACTATGACTCCGGAGCTCGGTTCGCAAAGTGGAGGGCTGTTCTCAAAATCGGCCCAAATGAGCCATCCGAGTTGTCCATTCACGAGAATGCTTATGGATTGGCTCGCTACGCAATGATTTGCCAGGAAAATGGACTGGTGCCCATTGTAGAGCCGGAGATTCTGGTTGATGGGCCTCATGACATTGACCGATGTGCTGATGTCACTGAGCGTGTTCTTGCAGCTTGTTACAAAGCTCTTAATGACCACCACGTCCTCCTGGAGGGTACCCTTTTGAAGCCCAATATGGTGACTCCCGGGTCAGACTGCATGAAGGCTTCACCTGAAATGATTGCTGAGTACACTGTCAGGGCTCTGCAGCGCACAATGCCAGCTGCTGTTCCCGCTGTGACGTTCCTCTCAGGGGGTCAGAGCGAGGAGGAAGCTACTGTCAATTTGAACATGATGAACAAGATGAAAGGAAAGAAGCCCTGGTCACTCACCTTCTCTTATGGCCGAGCTCTCCAGCAAAGCACCCTCAAGGCCTGGGCCGGAAAAGCGGAAAATGTTGAGAAGGCACGAGCTGCCTTAATTGCACGCTGCAAGGCTAATTCGGAAGCAACTTTGGGAACCTACAAGGGCGATGCACCTGTTGGAGAAGGTGCTTCGGAGAGTCTCCATGTTAAGGACTACAAATACTGATAAACGAATGAAGGATCACGATTCATTTCCTGTGATCCAACTGGTCAGCATACAAATAACTGAAGATTGCCTTTTTCTGTAAGGCTTCCTTTG
>JAYMTP010004641.1:0-14601 GCA_036897365.1 Geranium brycei
GGAAGAGGAGGGGGGTTTAGATTGATGGCCATAATTTTCGTGTGACTCGTTAGGTCGTTGCAATTGAAGAAAACGGAAGAGAGCGAGAGAGATTTGATTTAGCGATGGAGAGAGAATTGGGGAAATAGTTTAGGGTTAATTAAAATTAATTAATTATATAATTAATAATAACTTTATTATATTATTTTAATTAATTAAAAATAAACGAATTTATGTAATGACTATTAAGCCCTTAAATTTAATTTTAGATTCGGGAGTATAATTGTAATTGCATATTAAAAATAAGGAAACCAAATTAAATCATAAATAAATCATAAATTGTATAAATATGAATAGAGGGGAGAAAATGTATATTACGGGACATTCAGAATTACGTAATGGAAGCAAGCAAGGCACGGTACATATATACATTCAAGAGGAGAACCGTTAGTTATGCTTCCCTCGTTATCATTAGGTTTGGCACTTCAATTGCCACACACACTGAACGCTCTCCTCTTTTCGGTTTTTAACCTTCCCAATCAACTACTCATCACTAGTGCCTCCTCACTCCTCATTTCATTCCTGTATTATTTAAGTTTATTTGCATTGTTTTTAACCATGGAAGAGAGTAATTTCAACCCAAAATTTTTAAATCACATAATTATTACTTCACTTAATAATAGTAAAATCAGGTCTTCTCCTTAGTCCAACTTCAACTAAACCTTTAAAAATATCTTTATTTTTCGAATGAATACAAATTTTCAATATTCTAATTTTTTTTCATTTGTTCAATAAATATATTATTTATAAATTGTTAGATACAAAAATTATTTTTTGAATCATTAAATATGGTGTTAATTTATAATTGGGGTAATTTCACTTAGATCACCACAAAAGTTTTTAGTCTCACTTAGATCACCAAAATTTTAATTTAATTTATGAGGTCACTAAAAACAGTTTTTGTCTCACCGTTACTAACACTGATAGTTTTTTTCTGTTTTTCTTTATAAAAATTTGAATGACCAAAATGCCCTCTATGCATCTTGGTTCACCCAAGATTTGAACCGGTATGGATGAACCGGTCTGGCAGAATGACACTTTTACCCTGTTTAACTATTAACATTAACTTATGATAGCATGGCATATTGGTCTTTTACAATATAAATAAAATAAAATGCAAAAGATGAACCCTTCATATTCAATTTCATGGCCTCCGACCCACCGTGACCTTCCTCATGGATTTTGATTTGTGTGTTATTACAGATTTGTTCTCATATTTCCCACCGTCCCTCGCCAACTTGGACAGATTTTTGAATAAAATTCATATACTCTTGATTTTTCAATTTGAACTGGTTGCAACAAAGAGAGAGAGAGAGAAACAGATGGGAGGAGAGAGAAAGAGAAGCTTGTGACAATATACGGTTCTGACTTACCATTTTTATTTTTAAAAAATTAAAGATCATAAAATTTCTTGAAATTGGAGGGTCACAATTGAAAATTTGAAATAAGGAAAGGGACAAGTTAGTCTTTTACAAAAAAACTAACGGAGTTAGTAATTGTGTGACAAAAAAGATTTGAGTAACTTTAGAAATAAAAATAAAAATTTAGTGACTTACTTGAGAATTCAAAGATTTAGAGTGATCTATCTGAAATTATTCCTTTATAATTTCTTTTGTCGTGTAAGTTAATGATTTTTGTTGTTTGTTTAATTAAAACTTGATTTTGAATTTGAATATTTAAGTCTTAATAGGAAATTTTCATTATCTACATTATTATTTAGGTCTTCAATTGTATGTAATTAATAATTAACAGATTAAGATATGAATTAATATATAAAGACTTAAAGATATACGAAAAAAGTTTCATTAATTTATTGGTTAAGTATTTAATTTATTATTACTTTGGAGAACGGTTCAATTCTTGGCGTATATAATATTTTCATTAAAAATTATTATTTTTGATCAGATTAAAAATTATTATTTCTTAAAAAATGAAAAGGAAATGAATTCAAATATAATATATAGTAAATTTAGGTAGACTCTGTGCTATATCTTCCGAACTACTCTCAAAGCCATAAAATTGTGGACTTCAGTGAGAAATTAAAATGCCACTTGAATTTTTGGAATAATATATAAATTTTTAAGGTAATATTGTTTTTTCTTTCTTTTCTAGGCATGTTAATACTTATAATGAATGATGCCTGACATTTTATTTTCCAAAATAATTATATTTTTATTTTATAAAATCAATTTATTTTTTTAATAATAAATTAATTTTCTTAATTTCTTTTTCAATTCACCACTCCTAAGTACTTTTAAACTCACTCCACATGACACAAGGAATGGGAGGAAGCAAGCCCAACTAAAGCTGATGCTGTACATTTTTCACTGTTATTTCTATGTTTCCGTAGTGTAGTGATGTTAATGTAGGTAGGATATTTTTTTGAAAACTTTAATTTAATGTGATGTAAATGAAAGTGTAATATTGTGTTGAAAAAGTGCAACGTGTGGGATCCCACCGAACCGAACCCACTGAATTCCCAACAACACAAACAATCGGTGATTATGTAGTTTAGTTTGTCTATAAATTAAACGTGGAATCTCTGGTAACTCAACAAGCAAAAGCACGAAAGCAAATAGGAAGTATCTAGTAGTAGTTGTTGTTGTTGTTAGTGTTTGGTGCATCGATCATGTCTCCAGCAGCAGCCTCAGTTAATGTTGGGCACATCGATGATGTCCAAGAGTTGACAAAGGCCAAACCCACAACCATACCGGAAAGATTCGTCCGTGAAATGAGTGTTCCTGTAGCCGCAGCTCCTCCTCCTCTTTCCTCTAACATTCCCATCATCGATTTCTCCAATCTCCTCAAGCCTCACTCCTTTCATTTCGAAATCCTCAAGCTCCAATCAGCCTGCCAGGATTGGGGATTCTTTCAGGTTCATCATCGTAATTACATATTATTTATTTCTTCTTCTTCTTCTTCTTGATGTACAAAATATTAATGGGGAGTAATGAAATAGGTGGTTAACCACGGAATAGAGTTGGATCTGATGGAGAGCATGGAGAAAGTGGCTCGAGAGTTCTTCATGCTGCCCATACAAGAGAAGCAGAAGTACCCTATGGCACCTGGGACGGTCCAAGGGTACGGACAGGCTTTCGTGTTCTCCGAGGATCAGAAGCTGGACTGGTGCAACATGTTCGCTCTCGGCATCGAGCCCCACTTCCTCAGGAACCCCACACTCTGGCCTACCAACCCTCCCCAATTCAGGTATAAGTTCATAAACAAGTTTGTCATAGTATCACGAAAGATGTGAATCTGTTCACTAAGTTTAAATACAAAGTTAAAACAGAGTTAATTTGTGAATCTGCTGATGTGGGTGATCTCGCAATTTACAGTGAGACGGTGGAGAATTACTCTAGGGAGGTTCGAAAGTTGTGCAAGGAGGTGCTCAAGTACATTGGGGTGAGCCTTGGGTTGAGAGGGGATGTGTTTGAGGATATGTTCGGAGTGGCAGTGCAGGCCATGAGGATGAACTATTACCCGCCGTGCTCGAGGCCCGACCTTGTCCTTGGTCTCAGCCCTCACTCCGACGGCAGTGCTCTCACCGTCCTCCAGCAATCTGCCTCCTCTTCTTCTGTGGGTCTTCAAATTCTTAAAGACGACATTTGGGTTCCTGTTCTTCCCCTCCCCAATGCTCTAGTCATCAACGTCGGTGACACCATTGAGGTACAATTTCCAACCAAACACTCGACTTTATTATCCACGGCAAAAGGAAAAGTGTTAGCCAACTACAAATCAAGTTGATAATAAGTCTGAATCTTTATTTCGTTACACATGAATGATACAATGCCACATCGAATTTCGTCATTTTGTAAAATTGAAAATTAAAGTTCATGCCATTTTTTCTCTAATTCTTTTTTGTATTATCAAGTGGTGACGTTTTTGAATGCGTGTAGGTTCTTACAAATGGAAGATACAAGAGTGTGGAGCACAGAGCAGTGACTAACAAGGAGAAGGACCGTCTGTCAATAGTCACATTTTACGCTCCAAGCTACGATATCCAGGTGGGGCCCATAGCTGAGCTGGTGGATGAAAACAACCCATGCAAGTACAGAACATACAATCATGGAGATTACAGTAAACACTACGTCACTAACAAGCTTCAAGGCAAGAAGAGCCTTGACTTCGCCAAGTTTATTACATGATTAAACCAACCACTCTCATCTTCGTACATTATTTCCGGACAACCAAAAATGTAGTGTTGTGATCGGGTCTGTATATACTGTTTAATTTGACCTCAAACAAAGCAGCAATTGGGCTATTCTAAATGACTGTATAGGGTGTTGTAAAATCTTACTGTGTTCATATATATGTACTGCATAAGCAAGTACTTTTAGGTGAATAAATAAAGTTGAAGGAAATTTTCTTACAACTGTACTCAACTAATACAATTCATCACAATGAAAGCGATTTATTTAACAAGTGGTCAAAGGTTCAAGCCAATTTGCTTTTCGTACGAGGATTAGGCTTGATGAATTTTCTAGCCTTTGGTCATAAAGGATAATCTCTCGTAACTACAGGTTTCTCAACTAATTATGGTTAATTTTTTTTCTCAATCTGTTAAGTTTCAGTTAATTTTAAACGTGAAATAATTAAAATATCCTTAATAGACATTTAAAATTTCAAATTGTGACATCTGACTCTTTTTCCTAATCCCGTCTCTTTCTCCTCCTCCTCACTCTCTCTCTCTTTCCTATGTGGAAACACGTCCTTATATATGCAACTATTTTGATCCTGAGTATGGGAGATGATGGAGGAGTAGACAAAAATGCCATATTTTCACATTTGCTTTATTCATAACCAAATCTAACATTTTCAGCTCAATTAAGAGATTTTTGCTACCGTGTCTACAAAAACCAGAAACAAAATAAAAATAAAATCAACTCAATTTATTCCAATAAAAATCCATAAACTTACATCAAAACAAGACACTACCCCAAATTTCAGTAGTAATCACAAACAAAATTGGAACCCCAAATTCTTCCAGAATCTTTATAGAAAGGCCCATTGACCAAGTTTGACTCTAAAATTCATGAACAGTCTCTGACTTGTACAATAAAATTGTACCCAACATAATTGAAACCTGAATTCATTCATTTCAAACCACAAAAAATCAATTTCTCGTGAATCCACAATAAATAAATAAATAAATAAATAGCAATGCATGATCATCATCAACAACAACAACATCGATTTGCCTCTAGGCTTTGGTTGGTTTGAATTGGCGAAACGAGAAGAGAGAAGCTCTGTCACTCGAAATCGCATCTTGGTTCCTGAAACGACTAAGCGGAGCCGTCAATGAAGATTCTCGATCCGTAGCTCTGAAGCTCCACAAACCCAGAAGACCAAACTTCGGCTTGACTCTACCCAGAATGTCCCTCCATTTCCTGAGCCACTAAGCCACTCCTGAAAGGGGATCCAAGATTCAACAATTGGGTTTCTAGAAAATGCGATAATGGAGACACGGTGACGATAAAGACATAGGGTGATCATCAGGCACGAGCCTGATGATCGATGTGGTCTTGATGGTTTGAAATATGGGTTCAAACCATTGAGTCTAATATTTAGCATTGAGTCTTAATTCATATCTTAATCTCGTTGTCTATATCTTTATCTTGAAGGTTAGACATTATGCTTAGAACTCTAAATCTTCAATTCTTTGTAGTTGCAAGATATTTTTTCTTTTTCTAAGATTAGTAGGTTGATCGTAAATGATATAAAAGAAAGCATATAGAAACAGTCACGTGCATATTATTTAACTAAAAATAAAAAAGGAAAGTGGACAAAATCATTGGTGTTCCATTGATCAAGGTATGGGGTGGAGCTTTTTGTTAGTGGGGAATACTTACCCTCTCACATCAGTACATATAGCATAGCATAGGCATAGCCTTATATTTATTTTTGAGATTTTATTTTTTCTACAAAGAACTATAGTACATACAATAAAGTATTAATAATAATCATGGCTAACTTATTATACAAGTCACGGCTAGTTAAAAATAACAATACGCTCGCTAATGACGTTAGTGATATTTTACTCTATATTTTTAATATCGAAAGTGTCATTCATTTTTTAAAGTGTTTATTGATTGAATGCTTTGATGATGAATTATAATAAAAAAAAATTTTATACAAAGAACAATAGAATACAATAAGAAAATATAATACTAACTCTAATATGACAATAGAAAAGATATAATCTAGGTAATATATAATATAATATAATAATATATCTAACACGCTCCCGCAGTCGGAGCAGTAGGATTCTAAATGTTTTGACTAGAGCAAAAGTCTTCAAAGAGAGCAGTCGGGAAGCCTTTGGTGAATATATTTGCAAACTTAAGAGTGAGATTGCATAAAAGATGAGAGAGAGGGAGAATGATCGAAAGAGAGATTAGGGGGAAAGTGCAGCAACTACCTCTCATGAGAACGGTGCAATGTGGTTTTAAGATATACCACTAAAATTTTAGGCAACTATGTCGGTGTGAAATAATTCAAGCAACTACGACGGCAAAACAAGCAACTATGTTATATAATGACGGTGCAATATTATATTGAGAAAGAAAACAAAAAGATTATGATGATCCGAGAAGAAAAAAAGGGCAATTGAAGAGGAGAGGAGAATACTAAGGAGATTTGATTTAAGAAGGGAAGGGATTGAAAAGAAAATCAAATAAGAGGTGTAATGTAAAGGAAATATTTTTGTTGGAAAGAAACTTAACAAAACAATGAAGACACGCTTAACAAAACAATGCTACAGAACTTAAGGGCAAGCAAGCGGTCTTTCTTGAGGACCTTTTCGGGGTGACCGATAATCCAACTTTGGGAGCTTCACAGAGGTGGACAATAAATTCTTTAATCTTAGATTTGTGCTCGACGATAAATTAAAATTTCGATCTGGTTTGGTAAAATGGACAAAGCACTGACATCATCACACCCTTCATTTGAAACTAGTTTATTTATTTATTTGAAAAGTATCAATTTTGTAAGGTTAATTTCGAATTTTAACTTTAAATTTAAAAAGGTTAACAATAGTGCTACAAATTATAATATAATCATAATTATCATCAAATATTTTTCTATTTACTGTTGTTCCACGCAAAAAATAGTCAATTGTGCTAATTAATAAAATTTATCTACAGTGATTTTATGAAAAAAAATATTAAATGTGATTTAATATAATTTTCTCTTAAAAGTTATGTTGTCAAAGAACAAGTTTCATTTTTAATCGATTAATATTAGGTTATCAAGAGAGACACTCTTGATAACTTAAGACTTATAAAATTAGCTATAGTGGTATAAATAGATGACTTACGACAAAAAAATGATAGGAAAATGACAATTTACTACAATTAATTGTAGTTGATTCATATTTTGATATTCTAATTTTTTTTCTTTTTTAGTATCATAATTATTAATTTGGGAGATTTATATTAACTTTGTTAACAGAAACTTCAAATGAATAAACTAACTTTCAATGATATCCAAAATCTCAAAAGTATGTCATTGATACCCTCTCTCTCAATCAGTTTTGAAAATTTTACAGTACACCCGTGTTTAGATGAAATTGAACAAAAATCTCTTAATTTGAAGCAAACCAAGGTATATTCGTCGCTCAAAGACCATGGAAATCATTCGAAATTCAAAATTCAACCCTAAATCCAGGTATAATCTAACATCCAAAAAAATTGGGAAAAAAAAGAATTTTGAAGCCATAAATTTTAAGTGATTAATGTTGGAAGTGTTCCATGAACCCTTTGAAGAAAAATGGGATTGTTGCGGGAATGTGAAGCCATTGAGTGATTAATTTTTGAAATAAAAATCGAGACTTAGAGTGTTGCAGAAGAGAGAGAAAGGAGACGACTAGGGAGAGGGTGAGAGAGAGAGAGAGGAGAAAAAAGATTTTTTTGTGTTTTTATATAGTCGAGGGTATTGTGGGTTTTTTATTTAGTGAAATACTCACGTCTACGCACGTGACCCGTTTTTGGCCGTTAATTTTAAGAGAACAATAACGTTTGTCACCGACTGATAGTTAAAATACTAAAAAAAAAAAAAAAGTATTAAAGTGTTAATTATATAATAATTAGTTAAAATACAAAAAAAGAAAAAAAAGTAAAGTGTTAATTATATAATAATAAGTATAGTAGAATGTGGTTTTTCTGTAAATAATACTACAGTCTGAATGATTAATCTCTATAAATAATAAATGATATACTTGGTTTTGAAGAGAGAATATTAGAATTTAGGAGTAGTTGTTGTGTTATATAATCGGTGTTAGCAAGGGACGCACTGAAGAGGCAAGTTGTAGGTACTGATAGGCCCCATGTATAGACCATAGAGTCCTAGGCAATGAGATTTGTCATATGTGGTGGATTTGATGTAAATCAGTCTGAATGCATTTAAGAAGCTTGCCATAAACATACATGTTGTTGTTTCAATGTCCATCGTAGGAATGTAAGCAAGTGGGGTTGCTTGAACCATTATTAGAGTCCCATACTTGTCAATTTGGACATGATATGTAGTGGAGTGGAACCCACCTACCGCCCTAACATTCCATTCTCTAGCTTGCTACCAATTATTTCCCTCTTAGGTACGCTCCGCCCATTGTTTCAACTACTTCATCAAACTCCTCAAGAAACCACCTCAGAATCAGATCCGAATGCACTCATTTTTAACCTATGTGTGCATCATCGGTTATAACTTATAGCTAACTTTATAATAATGATAAAGAAATATGGCACTCACACTCTCTTAAACTAGACACCGACACCGACACCGTTTACATTTACACCTCTTTAAGTAAAAACTTGATTTTTAAACTCACACGTTGTCTCACTCAGCCTACACCGTTAATTTTTGTTAAGCCTATATTCACATCAAGATTAAAACACATTAGAATTGTGTTAAGTGAACTCCTTAGCGCTTGGCTCAGGTCTCTTGTACATCATAACAACACACATCAATGATATCTCTTTTTTATTATCTCTATCATGGTATTAGAGCTATAACCGATCATTGTTTGAATCTCTACAAAATTTTCGCTTTGCCACTCCTCGATGATTTGGTGATTCTGACGGGTGGGCAATGCAATTCTATCATTCTCTAACCTACCATTTCGGCAAAATCAATTTTGCCAATCAGTTCACTTCCAGCATCCATGCATCTGTCATCCTGCATCCGCGTCCGCGCAACCTGCAACCTGCAACCTGCATCCGTCATCCTGCATACGACATCATGCATCCGCGCATCCACCATCCGCTCCCTGTTCTGACTATCTTGCGTCCATGGTTCACGTGTAAATCCCGTCGTCCGGAAAGTACATCATGTAAACCGGAAATCCCGTCATTCAGACATCCCGTAATCATGAAATCTAGTAATTCAGACATTTCGTAATCCGGACATCCCGTAATTCGAACATCTCGTAATTCAAACATCCCGTAATCCAGAAATCCCGTCATCTGGAAAGTACATCCCGTAATCTGGACACCGCCCGTGAGAGCATCAACGAATCCAACATCCGTCATCCGCGAACGATGATCAACCACACATATTATCTAGCTTCAAACTCAATTCTTGTTACACCGCATTGAGTTTGAGGGTGGTTGTTAGTGATGTTAGCTTATATTCACATTAGGGTTAAAGCCCATTATGATTAGCACATCTATATCATGGTTTTCTTATTCCCTCTTATAAATAGAGGTCTCTTGTGCATCATAACAACACGCATCAATAATATATATCTCTTATTATTTCTATCAATTTTCAAGGCAAAATGATTGCATGTGATTTGCACGTGAACTCATTTTTTAAATGGAAAAATTAACCTCTAAATAAAAATAAAAATAAATGCATCATCTTTCTTGCATTTGTGTATTTTAAGTAAGTTCTTACCTTCTATGTATCGTTTAAGTAATTTATAACATGGTTGATGGTTGATGTTTCATGCTCTTCATGATTATCTTCGCCATGACTAGAATTGTAAACAAGTCAACCTTCCAACGAGTCGCTCATGCTCGACTCATGAAATTTACGTTTCAGGCTTGTTATAATCGAGATAGAGTCAAATTCGAGCTTAAGCCTTACATTTTAAGTCTCGATAAGCTCGTTCGAACTCGAGCCGAGATCAAGTGAAACAATTTTTTCACGAGCCGAGTTGAGCCCATCTGAATTGAGGCTCTATTCGTTTCATTTACACCGGTACTCATTGCCGCTTAGGACTTCTACTCAACCGACATCAAATCGATCAAGCACTTCGAGAAACTCTTGGTGTGTTGTTGTTGACTAACACCAAATAGTGGTAACTATTTAAAAATTTGATAAATTATTAATGGAAAAGTTGTCTTTTATCACAAAACTAACAGTCTTAAACTCGTGAGTTAACTGAACTCGATTTTTTAATTTTTTAAAAGTTGATTTCCCTCTTACTTATAGAAAACTAAATTAAAAGGTCAAAAGAAAATTAAAGTCAAACCTAATTTCTTAAGAAATATTATGAATAGTAATCTAGTTTTCTAAAATTTTGAATAATAACCTATATATTTTAAATAATTTAAAAATTACATTATTGTTTAAAAGAAATCCGAAAAAACCAGGGTCCAAGATTTTAGTGTTTGACTTAGATATAGACTAGAGTAACCTAACCACATGATTCTTGGCGCAAATGCTAAAGTACCCTGCACTTGATGTCCCGTGGAATCTAATTTGCAATATAGAAATTACTTTATAAAAACTAATTATTAGGTGAATTGACTTTATTACATGATCGTGTAGTGTCACACATGAGAGTACCAAACTCTTTCTTGAGCACCAAACCTATAACACAAAAACCACTAGTGCGACCCCGCTTAGTGTTGACATGCGCTGCGGGCTACCGTAGCACGACATATTGTTCAGCTGTCTCAAATGATTTTTCCCAACAAAACACGTAATTTTATTGTTGTTTACAACATTTCTTATTTTTTTTCTTTTAAGAAGTATTCAACACTTGTAAGAATCTTTGATTGGAACGATTAATTTTCCGTCAGTCTTTAATTAATTGTTTATAATTCTCGATTAATTCTTATGTTCGATTTATTTTTTGATTAATTCCTGACTATTAATATTCTATTAGTTTTTAGAAGTCCTTTCAGACCGACTATCACCCAACGTTTTTTAAATATTGATAATTTTTTATTGAAAATTATCCATTATAAATATGTAGAAAATACTCTACTTTTACCAGGGTCGTCTCTAGGAAATCCTAAAAATTTACACCTGAAATCAGCTCCAATAACGATCACATATGTATAGATCACACATGCCTAGACTTACGGGCATGTGCAGATTCTGAAAATTTGATGTTATGGTTTCTTAGAAAACTTATCTCAGTGGATCTTGGAGAAGGAACAGAATCAACGGATGTGTCGCCTCGTTTCTCCACATTGATGATTCATTTTCGGCGCCATCGTCGATTTGACTTCGGCCTCATTTAGAAAAACGAACTACTCGTCGAGTCTCTGACTTTCGTAAATCCCAATTCGCATGACTTTTACTACTAACCAAATCTGCACATGCCCGTAAGTCTGGGCATGTGTGATCTATATATATGTGATCTATATGCCACCTGAGAGACGATGAAAAGGTTTGGGTGACTACCACAAGCATCGTTGAGGTGCTAGGCTGATTTCAATAGGTCATCAGGATATACACAGTTCAAGAGCCTTATGATGCGTAGCAAGACTTGTTTCAGCAGGTCTTTATTTTATTTGGTCGGATGTGGGCACATTCTGACGAGCAGTTACAGATGCTCCAAACATAGATTGCTTCTCCGAGCACATTTGTCATTTGTGCAGGATGTGACCAAATAGCACATAATAAGTATGATGGAGCTCATCTAGGATGAGCACACAATGAACCTCATATACACACTAGAGTCTATTTTTAACCTAAAATACTAACTTTTTTACTAGCAAGTGGACTTTATTCAAAATGGAGAACACTAGCAACGGACTTCTGAGTAGGAAAAATATTTAGGGAAGTGCATTAATAAAAAGAAAAACAAAAATTGATGATGAAACCCTGGTAGATGAGTAAGTGAGGAGTTTGAGAAGCTTCCATTGACTGTGCTTAAATAGAATTGGAGATGAAGTCTTCTTCAGAGTGAAAAGCGTAGATTCTAACTTTTCTGTGTCGGTACAAAATTTCGACGAAGACTTCTTTGATACTTGATTGTCTTTTTTAATTTTTTTATTGGGCTTGATATGAGTTGATTGAAAGAGGTTGACATTGAGATTACGAAATAGATCAACACAAGAGTCCAAGTTTGAACTCGACCCAGGTCTGAGAACATGTCCATCCGGTGAAATGGGAGCTGAAACGGGCCGAAAGGGAGGAAGTGGCCCAGAGGAACACAAGGACAAACCCTCCGCTTGAGATCTCTTTTTATGAGCCTTAAATGAATTTCCAACCACCTTTGGTTGCGCATGAGACGTGAGAGGCGAGGCCCAGTCAACACTAACCGAGGACGCTTCCTCGTGAACCCAAAATAGTCTATTAGGTATAGAGTTTAATGTGTATATGAACTCTTTCTTAATTTCATAATATTTCAATGTGAGACTTTGAATTCATATATATTTAGATCTAATAAGTATGACACGTAGACATTTTTAAAGGTAAGAATCTGCTAGTATAAATTTATAATGAAATCATAAGTTGGTTGATAATTTAAATGAGTAGGTTTTTACAATTAGCCCTATTAAAATATCAGTCGTAATTAATAAATGTGTGTAGTGCATACAGGAGCAGGCACATGAAATGATGAAAGGAAGATGAATGAAGGGGAGAACCGTCAATTATGGCGCATTACCTGAGTTAATGTTGCAGTACAATTGGCGCAATGCAGTGGCTTCCTCCATCAGCTTTGTGTTTGATTCTTGAAACTTCCAACTTGTCTGTAATAAATCTTAATGATCATGACTTGCTCCTACTCTCCACTAATAATAATAATTATTTGATTTTTATCAGCTATCTTGGTGTGTTTATTCTGTAGCATATAAACACCTAATGTTTTGACCGTTCCACACTTAATGGAACCTAACATTAGCCACTCAGAATTTTCCACTATTTGCGAAGAAGACTCCCACTTTTAGTACGCAACTTCCAACAATATGCCTCCGACTGACTACATTATGTATCAGCAGGTCTTTTTATTTTCCTTTCTTTTTTGTTGTTAATGTTAAATGTTAAATGTATTTAACAGTTAACATAAGCCAAATATTGGAGTTGGTCTCTCTCTTGTATCAACACTAATACCAATACCAATACTAATCCTAATTTACTCCTCTATTATATATATACATCGAGACACAAATCCTAATCCTAACATACTCCTCTTATATACAGATATTGGGAAAGAATCCACTAGAAACCACAATTAAAATACAAGCACCAATGTAGAAAGGCTAATTTTGATGGTTACAAACCTACGTTCATGGCTAGGGTAGACATTTTAGACCCAAAACTGGGACCAAACTGGAGCCGAAGAATCACGAACCGTGACTAACAGTTCGGTTTTGATTCTTAAATTGAAAGAACAATTTGATTTCAGTTTTTAAAATTCGAAACTATCATGTAACAAAAATTTATCTTTTATTAGTGTTTAATTACAAACTTTGTAGTTCGATTGTGTTGTAATAATTAAGTTTAATTGTTTGATTTTCGTTAGAAATTTTATAATAATTTCAAATATTAAAGCTGTTGTCTATAAATCAAGTTCAAAATTGTTTAATTTGAACCATAAATCGACTAATTAACAAAAATTTAAAACCAACTGATTTCAACTGATAGAACCGAATCTAAAACAAATTGGCCTTATATATAATGGTTCCGAGTCAGGTTCTTACGAGCTCTATCTGGTTTTAAAACCGTGTCCACCCCTACTGATGGCATAATACTATGGCTCGTAGGTGTATGAAAGCGGCAAACTTACATGTACGTGTTAGTACAGTAGTGACAGTATAAATATATTCATGGGTATTATATAACCTCAAATTACTAAGATGGTCCATCACTATTAAATAGACAGGGACATCTATGGCACATGACTATTACATTACACATGACACTATTTTGTTAGCATGAGTCTGGTTCGGACCCCTCAAACTATGCGGGTTGACGGATTGGCCCAACTCGGTGGCTATAATCAGTTTTAGAAACTTTGGGCCTTTACGACTCAAATATTTTAACCCCAAAACTATTAACAAATTTTGACCTGTTTGGAACCCAAAAATATATAAAATTGTAATATTATAATGAAGTTATTTTGTTTTTGAAATTATTCGCAGTACACAGCACACACTGCAATAAGCAGGACGTACCAACTGAGACATATACAGAATACATATGGAATCAATCAATTGTAGCTCGGACCTATATTACATTAATTTTATTTATTTATTTCTTACTTAACTCTGTCGTTTATTCAATTTATATCCAACGATGGTCGAGTAGAATTGTCAGAGTCCTAATTTAATTAACAATTTTGAATTTAACGACCACATCAGCGAAGACGTCGGCATCCTCCAC
>JAYMTP010004642.1:0-14600 GCA_036897365.1 Geranium brycei
GTGTTTCCCATAGCTGAGTCCTGAATTTTAATTATAAGTTATACGTCTAAGAAACGTGTGTAGCCAGACTATTTTTAATATATGACAGATAATCCTCTGATCTATCAATGAACCCCCTCCCTCACTCCTATAGACTTTTCTGACAAGGTTTTGTTCTGGATGATCTTGTCTTGCCATGTTCTCTACCTTACTTTTTTAAGAAACAAGCATTGCACCAAATTAGGATTCAATCACTTTGACTACTTGTGTTTAGGTATAATGTGAATCTCATTCTTCATACTCTATCTCTTATATTTATAGGGTAAGCATCAGTTGATGAGGCAGAATTCAAGTTTCCTTCTTCCTTAGGCTTTGTCACCATTTCGCTAAATTACATAATTATAGGGATATTTCTAAATCAGACTTAGGCAATTGACCTGTATATATTATGTGGAACTCCTCTAGCAGGATAGTTGTTGAATCAAAAAATATCAGCAAGTAGCAGTCTATGGAAATGAGTACATTCATATCCTTAAAACAACAAATATGGGGTGTTGAGAAAATATCTTACAATCGTTGTTAGTCAAATGATCCATATGTGAGTGAACTTGTCAAGTAGGAAATTTCCTGCATCACCAAAATATCAGCACTTCCAATCAGAGGCCATGGAGATGAGTATAACAATCACCACAAGGCATCCATAAAATATCCTAATCATCTTTATTTCTTGCTGAAGTTGAATGAAAATATCTTGTAAGAGTACACAGATATTTCCCCCCAAGACTTATGTCATCAAGCAAAAGAATTATGTAATTTAGTGAAAAAGCCACTTGAGCTGGCTGGGCACATGATATTTATTTTGATGCTTTGGCGATATTCTTCATACGTTAGCACATCACAATCATGTAAAAGAAGCACATTTACGGGTTAGTAAAATAAATCTTAGCCGCACTATACAAAAGGGTGATTCATGCACGCGCATATACGAATGGCTAAAACTAATCTAGCTATCGACCATAACATTATCCTCGTAAGAGAACAAAAAAGCAGAGCTGAAATTGCTCATGCTTTCACAGTCATGTCATGTGGAGAGAAAATTATGCATATGTGCACAAAACATCAACTGTGCCCCAATGAAGACTCATGCCCACACAAAAGGAAAGGCAAGGAATGGGTGGAACCATTTCTGTGGGTTGAGAAATGCAATGAATATCTACATCCACAAACAAGAAAAACAAAGGCAATTGTGGGGACCTTTTTTGCTACAAGACTGTAACATACATGAAAGTGTTGATGACCCACCTTGAGCTACTTACAATCTGCATTGTCCTGTTTCAAATCCGGATCTAATTGGTAGGCTATCTGACTTGCTTCATGATTGTGAAATTTTGATTCTAAGAGAGAACAAGGAGAGCAGGGATCAGCCAATAAAATTGCATCCCTCCAACCAATTCAAAATTTAAATTCATAAAGAGATTAAACAAACCATTCAAGTGTTGGACTATTCCATTTCATTTTTCCCACGAGAATGTATGATTCTATTTATTCCACACCAAAACATATGCTTAAACTTGTACCACCAGAAGCCAGTCCCACCACCACTGTTTCGGTTATAGTCAATCTGCAAATGGCAAGTAATGATTCAGAAAGCATATTTGTTGAGTCAGCATCTACGAAGCAACACAAGGATGCATCAGCATGATCTTTGGCAACAGTAAATACTTTTCTTTAATTTGGGTACTTTCATTCTGTAAAATAAAATGCAAACACCTGATACTTATCCTCAGATCTGATAGAGCTTATTCAACCAACCCACCTGAGGATCAAGGTCTCATATTCGATTTTCAAATAATTGAATCTCCAAAACCATAATTCTTCTCTCTTTTTTGGTAATAAGGCAGTTCAATGAAATGCAGTAAAAAGTCAAGTATGATTATTGGGGGAAAAGAAGAGTAAAAGTCAGGTTTAGGCACCTTTCTTTGCATTTCCCTTCTGCACTTTTCCTGCCTTCTTTTCATCCCAGTCTCCTCATGAATAGAGACCAAGAGAATTGAAGAGATAAGATTTTGTATCCTCCACAAACATATTTTAGAGGTAGGCCAAAGAGTGTATGGTTGATAGTCAAGTTCAATAGACATCACTCTAATAAAACCAAACTATCAATGTCAAGAGCCATAAAATTCATGATTATCCTTTTCTCATGGAACAAAGACCATAATCCCTTTCTCATGGAACAAAGATCCAGTTGATTAATTCTGTATCAAACTTAGCAGCTGGGCGGTGTGCACCTCACCAACATGCAATCCTTGTCACGGAGAAAATTTGCAATTATACAATGTCAATTTGATTACAATAAAAGGTAGAAGAAGTAACAAACAGCAGCCATTTGTGTATGATCAAAAGCATGAACAGTAGACCTAACAAGAACAAGATATCCAACAAATTCACAACGTAACAGTTTGTTATGATCTATGTGGCCCTCTTCTGACAGTGCTCAAAGGCTAAAGTCCTCTGCTCTACATAATGTTTTTCATACACGGGGTAAAATTAAGAGCACATAACTATTCCATGCACAACGGTTCTAACCTAAGACATGCATTTATTGCATACGCCTTTATGTACTTTGCAATTTGCAATAGGGCTTAGTTGTAGGACTCTGTTCCGCCTAAATATGCATTTGTTATGCACTAAGTTATCTAACACATTAGAGTGTTATCAAAATATAGACAGTTATTGTAACAGAAAAGTACTCAGTTTGTACTGACCAGGAATATACATTAGCGATCATCATTCTAAAGGAGTTGAACAAATGCATTTCAGCACGCACCATACAATAAATCTTCTTTTTATCAGCTCCATACGATAAATCAATGGAGCCAACTAGAGTTGGGATACTTCAGTGCATAGACAAACATCCAAGAAAACTGAAAGAAGACAATTAAAACAACATGCTTTCCCATTGGGAATAGTCTCCCGCCTTCTTATCCCAAGGCAACCAAAACCAAGAAATATTCTTGAATTTCGCCCTCCACAAAAAATCCAGTTTAGAAGCAACACCACACATACTAAAAAAAGCTGACTGTGCTTTGTATAGCTTGATGGATTGTAACAAAAGTAACCACCCCTTAATTAGCTATCACACCAAGTGAAATAATTTAAATGAAATGAAAAACAATTGTAAAGACAGGCTTCTTCTCTCTGCAGTAAACATGCTCTTGTGGAGATCATCTCTTTCCACACTTTTTAAGACAAGTTTCTATTGCGGTGTTAGATATGTTTCTTAACTCTAGTTTCCTATTTGATAACTTTCCTATTTTAAGTTTGTTTCCCTTCCTAGTATTAGTCAGTTTCCTAGTTAGTATAATTCTAGTACCTGTATAGAGGGTGGCTCTCGCTGTATTAGAAGAAGTTGATAGTTCATAAAGTATTTGAATTTGACTTGTGGTAAAACCTGTATCAGAGTTTTACTCATGAATAACAGCGAACAAGGATGTCTTCATCCACTTTTAACAAGAAAAACCACAAGGCATGGAGTATGCATGATCGTTCCAAGTACTTGTTAAAAATACTACTTACAAATCAAGGAAAAAGTGAAGTTGACCAACAAGTATAAAAGAATATGATAAATAAATGAACTATTCAAGGTAGTAGAGCATTCAGATATACAAAGTCAGAGGTTTTACAAGCGCAGCTTTGAAATGAAAAAATCTCACACAAACAAACCACCTTTGACCATGGCAGGTGCAGTTAAATGATATTGGTTCATAATATTGACAATTTCAATCAACTTAAGATGATAAAACATAGCAAATTTTGTAATTCGTAAAACCATATGATCACAGGCAACCCCTTTCTGTTGAGAGAATACCTATACCACACAATCCAGGGAGACCAATCAAGTCTTAAAACATGGAATTGCCTATTTCCCTTGCATTATGATAAGAATGAAAAACGCGTAACCACAAATGACTTTGAAAAAGTAATCTGACTAGTTGATCTTTTGCACTTTTTCCCTTTTCAACTAGAGCCCACCAGTGTTGTCTTCCTCAAGAACCTGTACTGTGTTTTTTGTTATAAATAAACATCCACCGCTTTATCAATTACCACTTATCCTTTCCCTCTCCTTTCATATCTCCAACTCCAATACTAGCAGAAAAAAAATGGCTTTAACTCTACAATCTTGTATTTCCTTCATAAACCTAAAAGACCCCAAGAGTCCAAGAATTACAGATGATTTGTCTGGCACAGTCTGTTGTGCACAAATGAAGCCATCACGGCGTCTCCGGGTAAGAAATTCAGTGCATCAGGCACAATTCTCAGTCCAAGAGAATGAGAAATGGGAGAAGTTGCATGCACTAGCAGGGAATCAAAGTAAAAGCAATTCAAAGGTGCCTGTGTTTGTGATGCTTCCACTTGACACGGTTACGCATGGAGGCAATTTGAATAAGCCTCGAGCAATGAATGCCAGTCTAATGGCCTTGAAGAGTGCTGGTGTAGAAGGAGTTATGGTGGATGCCTGGTGGGGATTGGTTGAGAAAGATGGGCCTTTCAAGTATAACTGGGAAGGTTATGCTCAGCTTGTACGTATGGTTGAAAAGCATGGTTTAAAGCTCCAAGTTGTCATGTCTTTTCATCAATGTGGAGGGAATGTTGGAGACTCCTGCAGGTATGTGACCCATAATTGCTCTTCTACTGATAATTTTTCATGCTAATCTTTACAGCTAAAAATCCTACAATCATCTCTCTCCTCTTCCTTCTAACAAAGAACTGGGAGCTGATTATAATCATGTTATGATAAATTCTTAATGAACCAACAAGAAAATATTAAATAAAAAATTCCCTTTGGATTTCAGCATCCCTCTACCTCCATGGGTGCTTGAAGAAATTAGCAAGAACCCAGACCTTGTCTATACAGACAGATCTGGTAGGAGGAATCCTGAGTACATATCTCTGGGCTGTGACTTATTACCTCTACTCAAAGGAAGAACGCCCATTCAGGCCTATGCTGATTACATGAGAAGTTTCCGTGACAGATTTACAGATTACTTGGGAAAAGTTATTGTGGTAAACATTTATTTAACATACTAGCCCTCTTGCTACCTTTTATTTCAGAAAATGTAGACATCTAATAGACACGAGAAACACCATGAAAAGATAAATCTATTTTCAACAAAACTTACCAAATAGAAGACTTCCCATTTATGAGAAACTTGATAACCGATTCTTCCTATTGTCATTTCACTTACAGCTTTTGTCCAAAAAAAACAATTTGATTGATGCATTTAATTCTAGACTCCAGTACATAATCAAAATTATTTTAGATTTTGATAGATGAGAAAGTTAAAGTGGCCATTATTTACGTTCTCTTAGACTAATGTTCATTCTCACATCAGAAAATGTGGATCCGTTCACTTGTCAAATAACAAGTCCGGGCCTTCACCTATCAGCTTGAGCTTATATGTGGATCAAGTTCAAGTTTTAACAACTAAAATTAGGCAAGTTTTATGAGCACGATAATAATTATTTTATAATAATAATAAGGTATACTTATTTAATTGGCCAACATAAATATTAAAATATACATATAGACATTCTCAAGTTTATGTACATATTTGAATCTAAACTACATACATATATGATATATATACAAGGCATAATCACTAAGCAGACAGATCTCATGCTCTTTTGCCAGGATGGATAGGGGTAAGAAAACTAGGATGGTTTATTATCCCTGAGTATACAATAAGAACCCACATCTCTAGATGATGAAATATGGATTCTATGACGCCAAAACTGTGGGCCTAAACTAATTTTGATATGTTTATGACTATAAATTGTTTCCAAGCAATTAATGTATCCGAAAAAATCAAATACAAAACTTGAACAAATAAGCCCACCTTGGTTCACATACTTCCAACTAGGACTTATCTTTTAATCGACACCTAACTAATCCATCATAAAAATGTAGATGCAATGGTTAATTAGTATTAGTTTACATAGACCACACTGGCAACTGATCAAAAGTAGCCATAAAATTTGGATGCCACCGATCAAATGCTGGGTTGTTGAGTCATAAGCCATTTTGCCACACGTCAATTAGCTCTGTTATGCTGATACTGAATTTCATATTCATTACCAGGAAATTCAGGTGGGAATGGGACCTTGTGGAGAGTTGAGATATCCATCTTATCCAGAAAGTAATGGAACTTGGAAGTTTCCTGGAATTGGAGAGTTCCAATGCTATGACAAGGTAAATATTTAGTTGAAAATGTTTCACTGGAAAATATATGGATCAGATGGCTCATTTATGCAATGCAACTATTGGGTCATGAAGCAAGGGATTAATTAAAGGAATTGGACTTAACTGGTTCCTTTGTAAAACAGTATATGAGAGCTTCACTGGTAGCATCAGCGGAGGAAATTGGAAAGAGTGATTGGGGAAGAAGTGGGCCCCATGATTGTGGGCAGTACAATGAATTTCCTGAGGATACGGGCTTCTTCCGAAGGGATGGGACATGGGACAGTGAGTACGGGCAGTTCTTCTTAGAGTGGTACTCTGCAAAGCTGATTGAACATGGGAACATGATATTAGCAGCTGCAAAGGGAGTATACCACGGAACGGGAGCAGAGCTATCTGGAAAAGTGGCTGGAATTCATTGGCATTACGGAACAAGGTCTCATGCAGCTGAACTAACTGCTGGCTACTATAACACCAGGCACAGAAATGGCTACCTACCCATAGCACAAATGCTGAGCAAACACGGAGCAGTGTTCAACTTCACCTGCATGGAAATGAGAGATGGGGAACAGCCTCAGAGTGCAAATTGCTCGCCGGAAGGGTTAATAGGGCAAGTAAAGATGGCAACCAAAAAGGCTGGAATACAACTTGCAGGAGAGAATGCACTTGAAAGATATGATGCAGCTGGATATGCCCAAGTCATGGCTAAGAGCACATCAGATTCCGGCAATGGATTGAGTGCATTTACATATCTAAGGATGAACAAGAAGCTCTTTGAAGCACACAACTGGCGTCACATGGTGGACTTCGTGAGAAGCATGTCACAAGGAGGTCGGAATAGACTTTCAGAGTCTGACACCACTGGAACAGATCTACACGTGGGATTTATTAGAGAGAAAAACGACAAGAAAACTAAGCAAGTTGTGCTTGTGTAGAAATATATGCACTTAATCGTGTAATTATATCCATTTCAATGTATTATAGGGTAAGTAGAGATGGAAAGGACAATGAAGACAGAGGATTATAGTATAGTAGTATGTATAAACACCACTAAGATGGCCTAATATGGAGGTGCTTGCTACCTAGCTTGTATATTCTTTTAGTGACATACTAAAGATCTCAAATGAATCAGATCCCACATTCATAAGAGATTGGATTGGCGGAGGAGGCTACCCCCTTGTGTAGCAACAGCCTAAATGGTCTTGTCCAAGAACCAAAAACCGGAGGGAGAAAAGTTCTCGTGAAATGCAAAGCTCTTAGAAGGTTGACATTTGACAAGATAAAGGAATAGGTTACATTGTTATATGATCATGAATGTAAAATACAGCCACTTTGATATGAATCTCACCCAGGATTGATGAAACTAATATTGAAAGAGATTTGGATTGTTCAATGTTGAGAATACGGTGGGCTCAACTAAAAAGCATGTAAATGCGCGATGTTTAAGCATCGCATCTACATGCTCTTTAGTTGTGCCCACCGTATTCTCAACACACTTATTGAGTATTGATCCTTTCTCAGAGATCCACAAACTGTTTAATTAAGAACGGTATTTGGTGAACCTGTAAAAAAATAATCTGCTTAGAGGGATATCTATAAGGAACCAATTAAGTCACATCCCAATCCAAGAGAGGCAATTGTTTTGCATGTGTTAAGTATGTAGCTTGAGGCAAGACCCGCGTTAACAGGTCTAGGAGTTACATAGCAAGATTATGAACTTGCTTAATCGGCTACTCTTTTCGTGCATGGTAAGTGGAGACAAAACCATGAATCAAGCTCGAGGAAGATCAGGGTCATTACACACCTAGACATCCAGATCAATGACTCAAGAAAAACCAATCAGTAATACTAATACCCACCCAGTTCCACCAATAGAATGGAACATTAGAACAATATATTGAATGGTTTTCTTGGAGCTTTAAAACATTCTACAGCTTGTATCCAAAGCAAATTCTAGGTTTGGGCAATTAATCAAGCAGGAAAAAGCACTTAACCCCCAAAACAGATTCTATAATACATCATTTTTCCTAGCAATCACAGCCCTAGTATCTACATCTACATAACAGCATTTTCATAATCTTATAGCAGTTAGTATCTAACAAGGACAGAAAATAGCTATCCTATTGAATTGTGACCTTTCAAAATCAATAAACTTGAAACAGGTATCAGTTGAAGAGATGATTGGCGCATGTACAACGTTATGAGGAAGCAAAGAAAGTTCATACTTGATTGATGCAGCAAGATGAGTTGAAATGTGGTTAGGAGGAGACGCGAACATCTAATTTGTTCATTCATCTCATTTCTTTTTTGTCCATTTAATGCCGTCTATTTAGACCATGTGCAGGTCACATGTGGTGGCTAAACTTAATTAATACCTAAACTACCTTTTCACTTAGAGTTAGAAATTATAGAGGAATTGGCTAAACGTAATTCATCTCCTCTCCGACTCCATCTTCCCAAACTCCAAAACGTCGCCGGATCCACACCCTCCTCCACCGGTGGCTCCTCTTCTCCGCCGCCGTCCTCCTCATTCTCTCCGTCGTCGTGTTCTTCTTGTATCCCTTAACAACTTAAATTGGTGGTTTTATAAACCCTAATATCCCAAATCACGAACCCTAGAACCCTAGCTTTCAATCCTAAATTAAAAGAATGAATCTTACATCCTCCATCTTCAATCTTCTTTGATTCTTCGATCCTCAAGCCTACAATCGTTGCTCTGTCTTCAGTTGTCTGCAATTTCGTCTTCAATCGCCTTTGAGAGCTCCACCTCCCGCTCTTCTTTTCGGTCTCAGATTTTGGCAAACTGTTGGATTCAATTGACTGATATTTCATATCACAAGTGTTGAGCAGGGGGAAAACTGATATTTCGTATGGAGTTAACGGTGAATTGGACGGAACCAAACGGATATAACACAAGTGAGATGAATGCACACATTAGGGAGGTGGTGGTGAGACAATTGGTTTTAGGAGATATTATGTGAGATTTAGGTAATTTTAAGAGGTGCTTTCTAAAATTACCAGTGATGATAATGCTTCAAAAATATATCTCTTCTGTACCCTTTATGGGACATCCAATTGTGTCAGTGTTTTGTAGTGAAAAGCTTAGAAGCAATGCATTTTTTTAAAAAGATTTGGCACTTATCCAAACAAAAACAAGAATATGGTCAAAAGCGGTAGAGAAAATAATTGCGGAAATGGAACGTAATAATTATAGGCACATGCATATAAAGACACATTCTGGTGAGAATTAAGATATGTGTAAAAATGGTGAGAATTAATATGGGGTGCCATAAAATAAGGAGACAAATATTTTTTTATAAAAAATCAGTGAACCTTGTTACGGAAATAATTTAACTAAGATTTGGGAAAAAACTTTTTTTTTGGTCCGCCAAGTCATCTTGATTATTAGCGTGGGCAAAGCCACGTGTTGCAAGCTAGGAGGTTTGCACGGTTCGCACGAATGTGGTTGTTTGAACACGATTACAAAATGCCAAATACATACATGAAATGAAAAACTCTAAATTGAGAAACGTGTGAAAATGAAATGCCATGGCTGCACGAGGAAGATGATGATAAGGAGCAAGTTGCAAAAGCGGTGCATATGCATGAGCATGAACCAAAATGTGTATAAATGGTAGCTCTCTATCTTCATTCTCTTTCACTTAAGCAACAATAACTAGCTTTCAGTGTTTGATCTGATCTCTCTGTTTGTCTTGGTTATAGATCCTCATCTCCTACTCATTCTAGCTTTTCTCAGTGTAAGCTTCTCAATACAATATTATAGTATCCGTTTTCAATTAATTTTGTGTATTTATGACTTTTGGTTGATTTAATATAGTCTAATCAAACAAAACTCTTCCTATTAAGAGAATAAATATTTTACGACTTATACTGAAAATACATATCGTGCTGAGTAATATATTTTTTCAATATTGAAGTACGAAACATTTTAGATACGATGATAAATTAAACCAAATTTAAAAAATCAGGTAATCGTAAATTATCTTACTTATGAAATGGTCAATTCATTAATTTTTATTGATTCTCATAACTCGATACATATATGTTTTATCCAACACAATTGTATATTAACCCATATACAAATAACGTGAACTTGAAATTATATCTCGTTGTCAATGCTTTATTGAGTTGTGAGAAACTAAACATGCAATTCCAAGCAGAGATGGCCGCAAGTCATGGAGTCCTGTCACCTCAACTTTACTGGAAGTCCATGCTACCAAACACTGTCATGCCTAAAGCCATCAGAGGTTTCTTCTTTGTCATGATTCATACGTATGTATAGTTGTTTGATTGACAAAATCATGTTTATAGATGTTGCATGACAGTATAATAATAGATAAGGGTCTTTGAGGTCATAGTACATATTTCTATTTTTGTATTTTTAATATTAATTAATTGACACGTGTAATAAAAATACATATTATACTGCAATTACAAGTTATAATATTTTTAACTTTCTTTTAAAAAATTAGTTAGTTTGGACAGAACCGATCTAAAGCCGCAACATTCAACGGCTACTCCAGCGGCCTTAGACTTCACCTCAAACCCTAGCAACGGCCCGTCTTTCTTGCCTCGCAAGGATGCCGACTCAATACCCTTCTCGTCCACCCAACTCCCACAAATCATCAACTACTTCTCCACGAAACCCGAATCCGAAGAAGCCAAGGTGATCAAGAACACTATCGAGGAGTGCGAGAGACCCGCCATGAAAGGAGACTGCTCTCGAGTCGATGGTTGACTTTATCGCCTCGAAGGTGGGGACAAATGTCGCGGTGGTCTCTACGGAGAAGGGAGGAAAAGTCAGCGAGATTCAGAAATATAGCATCGTAAACGGGTTGGTGAAAATGAACAAGAACAACAAGGATACGGACATTAATGTTGTCGTGTGTCATACAGAGAACTATCCTTATGCGGTGCTTTATTGTCACGCGCTGGTTAAGACAAGAGCTTATGTTGTTCCTATGGTCGGAACTGATGGGACGAAAGTGAACGCGGTGGCCGTGTGTCACACCGATACTTGGGAGTGGAACCCTAAGCATTTGGCCTTTCAAATGCTCGAGGTTAAACTTGGGACTGCTTCTATTTGCCATTTTCTTCAGACCTAACAATTTGTGTCCGTTCCCAAGAACTAAAAATATGCACCTATAGCTAGCTCTCTAAAAGAGAGATCATGAGGTCTTGATCAAACACATGTTGGTTTGGCTATCGTTATTGTTCATGCTCTCTTTAATTTCAATATGTGAAATAAAACCTACAAATAAGTCGTTTCCTGCTTATGTGTTACCTTCTAGCGAATTCTCAACCAGAGTAAATAAAAAGAAAATAAATAACCAGCTAAAGTAAACTTGTTAGGAATATAAACTTGTAAATAATACATCAACTACTATACATGTTAAACTTTGTACTAAACATGTGAATGTCATAATAATAATACACATCCATGTAACTATTCAACGGAGTTATAAGGACTGACGCAAAAGTATTAGTTGTAAAAAATAAGCATTGTAATACACTGGATAGGTCAATTATATATGAAAGTCTTTATTTTCAACTAACGCTATTTATATTTATGTCAGTTTACAAAATCCAGACACGAAATTCTACTCATAAAATGTAATATAGATGATCAATTGTTGTGTTAAGTGAGTGTTGAGATACTAAATAAGTCACATTCCTAAGAAGTTGAATTGAAACTTCAACTTCATAATGTTTATAAGAGATGGACAATTTTGTGAACAAAAATAGTTTTCAACATTTATGATACAAATGAGTTTACAAAGCAGAGAAGCGTCCCCTGTTGTCCCCTATTCGGCAAGAGGAGGTAGATGTGGATGTGTATCCGAGTGAGTCGGATCCAGAGATGAGTGCATAGAAACCGAACAGCTCGGGTCGGGCGCAGGAGGATCCGGATCCGAACATCCAGCCAATTGCTCCAAGCCGGGTATCAACTCTGTGTTGCAGAACTCCTCATACTCTGCCCTGTCACCCCCTTTCTTCTTCACCTCCACCACCACCAAATTGGGCGTGAGCTCGAAAATCTCGGCCGCAACGGTCAAGGGCCCCTTGAGCCCCGCCCTGTTCCCCTCCAAGCTGACCCTGCAATCCTTCTTCCTGACGTTGAAGCTGACAACCCTGGCAATCTCCTCGAGCTTGGAGACGATCTTGGAGACCGGCGCCCCGGACACGAACCTCGTCCCCTCCCCTGCCCCGTCGTCGAACAAGCCGGATAAATTGAATCCCGGGGAGAAGGAAATGATGTCGAAGGCGTTGAGGGAGGCGGGGCGGGGCATGGACGAGCTGGTGGAGAGTCTCCGGCGAGTGGTCTCGGTGGATTCGGACTCGGACTCGGACATGGAGTGCTCGGAGTCGCACTCGAGGTCTATGTTGTCGTCAGGGAAGTTGCAGACGTGGTCGTCGTCGATGTAGAAGTTGATGTGCTTGAAGCCCTTCTTGAACCATTTGGTCTCCATGACCTGGGGGATGGTGAGCCTGGTGTCGGGCTTGGTGTCGAGGATGCGCGTCAGGAGGCGGACGAGCTCCGGGGAGAACCAGCGCGGGCACCGGAACTCCCCCCGGTAGATCTTCTTGTACATGGACATGATGTTGTGGTCATGGAAGGGCAGGTAGCCGGCCATGAGGACGAAGAGTATGACGCCGCACGACCAGATGTCGACCTTTGCGGCGTCATAGCCCTTCCTGGCGAGGACCTCGGGGGCCACGTAGGCGGGGGTCCCGCAGAAGGTGTGGAAGAGGCCGTCCTGGCGGATCTGGTCGGAGACGGCGCTGAGGCCGAAGTCGGAGACCTTGAGGTTGCCGTGGTCGTCGAGGAGGAGGTTCTCGGGCTTGAGGTCGCGGTGGAAGACGCCGCGGGCGTGGCAGAAGGAGACGGCGGAGACGAGCTGCTGGAAGTACCTGCGGGCGACGCCCTCCTTGAGGCGGCCCTTGGCGACCTTGTTGAAGAGCTCGCCGCCGCGGACGTACTCCATGACGAAGTAGATCTTGGCCTTGGTGGCCATGACCTCGAACAGCTGGACGATGTTGGGGTGGCGGACGCGGCGGAGGATGGAGATCTCGCGCTTGATGTGGGCGATTAGGCCGCCCTTGAGGATCTTCTCCTTGTCGATCACCTTGATGGCCACGGAGTCGCCGGTCGTGATGTTGCGGGCGAAGTAGACCTTGGCGAAGGTGCCCTGCCCCAGGAGCTTGCCGATCTCGTACCGCCCCAGGAGGAGGCCCTGGATCTCCTGACGGCTGCTCTGCTTCTGAATCACCATCCCATTGTTATTCACCATCCTCCTGCCTTTTGATTCCGCCATTTTCTAACTATCATCACCTTTTTACACCTCCCATTCATTCCAACTTCTGCATTTTCGCTGGACAATTCTATTGTTGCAGGTTTTTTTTCTCTCTTTTCTAATTTTTATTTCCCTGCGTCAATAGCAATAACAGATTTCTGCGTAAATACCGGTGGCATATGCCTCAAAATAATGTAAAGTGTGATTTAATGTAAATTTATTTGATTATTAATTCTATTTTTAAGAAACTTGTAACAACTTTGGAAAACAAAAACTAAATGAAGAATTACACTTTGCATCCAGCTGTAAATCTCGATTAATATAGTTTGGATCCTTGAATGTTGCAGAGCTGGTCATATTCCATGTATAATTTGATGTGCTTGAAACCCTTTTGAATTGAGAAATCAAATTCCTTAATTAAAAAAAAAGGAAATATCGAATCATCACTCAATTTGAGAAATCTTAGGAAAATGAAAATTTTCCTATTTTTTATAAATAAAAAAATTTAATCATTTTTACTAATAACATAATTTTATTTTTTATTTTTCTACAACGAAAAAGTTATAGAAAAAAATTAAAAATCATTTTTATTTATTTAAACTTTTTAATACAATGTCATTTTGTTATTTCGCAAAAAAATTAACAGAAAAAAGTAAAATAAACTTTTTAATTTTAAAGTGAAGTGAAACTCAACTATAATTAAAAAAAAATCATAACTCATGTAGGTTAAGAAATGAGTGTCCTCTTAATTTCTTTTGATATTATCAAAAGATTTGATAAAAAATGAAAAGTTTGTCGTAGTTTAATTTTGCAATATTGATTTGAGCTTGGTTACCGAAAATCTATACCGGGCCCTTTCGAAGAAAAGCCCACATATGTAGAGTCCAACAATAGAGTTAAGGTAAGGAGAAATTCTTGATCACTATCCTGTACTACGCAACTGTTGCATGTCACTACCCTTGTAAGGTTTCAGTTAGTTGCACTGTCCATCACAAAGTTAAGTTTGATGTGAAATGTCCATAATATCTCTATGTTAAAAAAATTCAAAAATTAAAATAAATATCTTT
>JAYMTP010004643.1:0-14598 GCA_036897365.1 Geranium brycei
GAGAGAGAGAGAAGAAATCCGCTACAAACCAAATCCGGGTGTCCAAACGTCCAAACTGTAGAACGTGTATTGCACTGTTGTAAAACCATGTAGAACGTGATGGACCCGTAGATACCTTAAGTGTGCGTTGTATAACCTCGCTGTCACGTATTGCACGTTGAGACAATGCGCGTCCAGATCCGCACTGATCCAACAGTTGTAAAACGTTTAGACGTTTTAGATCCGTTTGTAGCTGAATGTACTTAACACGATAATTATTTTAATTCACATTTGAAAATTGAAACTCTGACTTAAGAACTTGAAAATCAAAATTTTAAATAATTAATTCAGCATTTTCTACTCGACAAATTACATAAACACCAAGTTATAATATTGCTTTCGGTAAATAGTATGTGTGAATGGAATCTAGATATGGGGGCGTTTTCATAATTTTATACAAAATCATGAACTACTCTATATTAGTGTAAGAGGGAATTGACAAAAAATGCTGTTGTAGACAATTATTAATGTAATATGCAATTTATCATACAGCTGGCTACCATTTAGGGTGTGACTAAGTTCGAATGTAATAAATAAATAAAAACTGTAAACTCAAATTCAATGACAATACCTCACCAGAACATGGTATATATTGGTTATTAAAATTAATTTGGATAGGCCAATTTATGGGATCTCGGGTATTGGTATAGTTGCTCGATCGAAGGATCGACGGATAGTTGGAACTCGTTGGCTATCTCATGTCGGGACATATTGACAACCCAACTCGTGTTGAGGCTTAACCAGGGCTAAGAATAATGATTTGGGTAGAGTAGGCGATCGAGACGGATTGTCAGGTTGTAGTTCATGTTAATTTTGGCGACTAAAAGAGTAAGTTTTCATGTTAAAAATGTTGTCATTATTAATGCATTATTATTTGGATGTGTTAATCGATCTGCGAATCAAGTGGCTCACTTTCTAAGTAGGGGAGCTCGGGATGAGTCGTGTCCAACCTGAACCCAAAACGCTTATTTGGTTAGTGTTAATGATAAGAGTATTATTGACTTGTATTGTGTTGTGTACAAAAATGTCTATTTATAAAGGCAATAGAAAAATCGTAATACACAATAGAATGTAAAACTGAAATGCACAATATATTCCGAATAGGTCTTTACATAGTATAATTCAACAATTAGACTTGCTCTAATTTATAATAATTAACTAGATTATTAAAAAATATTTTAAGATAACAATAATTTATAAACAAACTAAAATATATGCAGACTTGCTGAGAATGACCTTTGAACCTATATAAAAAAAAAATTTTAAATGGGGACAATTTAATTCACAATAATTAATAAGTTTAAGATAAATTATTCACATGTAATATTCAAAAAAAAATTATTCACATGTACGTTTCTACATTTGATTTTATTATAATTATATATTTAACATTTTTTGAGGAAATATTTAACATTTTTATTGAAATTAGAGATTAATTAATTCACATTCAAAAATCTTTCAAAATTAAAGATCAAAATTTTAAATAATTCAGCATATATAAGAAGTTATAAAAGATGTTGAAATTGTCTTAAAAACTAATATATCTGTGAATATGATGTATACATTGATCTCTCACTTATAATTGACAAATTGCAATCAAAATCGTTCCCCGTATATATGTATATGCATGTGATAATATTAACTCTTTTACATTTAACTACACCAATTAAGTGGATATTAATTAATTGGTGTGAATGGGATCTTGGTAATTTAAATAATTAAGTTACTAGTGATGCCGAAAGAGGCTTCTCGATTTGTTTCTTGTTTTCATGTCTCTGTCTCACGCTTTTATTCTCTTGTTTTAAGCACTTTAATTGTTATTATTAATCACTAATTTGGACTTCTGCATTGATTAATAATTATATATCTATAAAAGTAATGTGAGTTTCGTCAGGTGTTCAGTTCAGTCTGGTTTTCATTTCACCATCAGTTTGTGATTATAAATGATGACTTACAAATGTCCAAATCATGTACTTATTTTTTATAGTATTCCTAAAATAATTCAGAAATAGAAAATGCTAAAATTAGCTTCAATCTGCCTTCAAATTTACTTAAGGAGAAAAAATAAACAAAAGATAATGCAATTTATATTCATATGAATGGAAAATAAATTTAATCATCTGAACAGGAAAAAAACTACTGTTTTAGGAAAGAAAATATGATGATAAGAAAGTAATTATTAATATAAAAAAAAAGCTATAAATGTAGTGAATTGAGCACTCCCACCCCACACAGGTCTTAAATGGAGCCCTTAATACTCCTTTTTAAGGAACAATTGGATCTTTAGGGACAATTAATCACAAAGAATACAGTAACATATAACGTTCACGGTTTGGTTTTGAGCTGCACCGAACCAATCGATTCGATTTAAAAATAATAATAATTGAAATTGAACCGTTTTGAATCTGCCGATTTTTATTATGTTCGATATTTATGAATCGAATTTCATGAAATTCTCACATTTTAGGCGTTTTGCCTTACTAATTTTCAATTCGATTTTCTTTGCATCAGTTTTCATGAAATTATCATATTTCCGCACGGTGTTGACTTATTATTCGACTTATTTTTGCTTTACCCAATATTTTTATGTCCAACTAATAAATAACGATGACCTGAAATTAGCCATATACGCCCAAATCGATCAATTTTTAAAGCAGTTCGTTTTTCTACATTAATTTTTATTTTATAAACCAAAATTCAACCGATAGAATTTCAATTTTATATCGAAAAAATTCACTTTTTATTGGATTTTTTTTGGGTCTGTTCGGATATAAGCCCTGCAACAATTAAATGAATTTGTATTATAATGAGAGGAACAATTTGATGTTATTGTTGATGACATCAAATGAGTGAGAGTCTGTGTACATGACATGATTGATTCTAAATCTTTTTTGTAATAAGCATTTAATTGAAGTGTTTTTTGATAGGAATTTAATTGAAGTGTTAATTAATAAAATCAGGTGCAGAGGAACAGCATATTCCTCGTAACAGAGCGAATCTCACTGTTGATATTAATTAAATAAATTTAACGTGCGCCACACGATGATGCCATTGGCCAGGTGAGGGTGGACACGTGCCTCCTCATCCTCATCCACTGACACCTCATTTTCGTTCAAAGTAAGTAGAAATATAGACTTGTAATCAAGTGAGAACTCACGCCTTACATGAGAAAATAAAAACTAATAATAATTATTGGATTATAAAATTGATATTCAGATTTCTTTTTCTTTTTCGGTGACATCAAGCCGTAATTATTGATATTTCTGAACTTATTGTCATCATTTGATTAAACCAAAGGGGTAACAATGTAATTGTACACAAATTAATCAAATTAGAATCAATCCAATAAATTTCGGTGATTTATTATAGCTGATTTTTATATATATTATAGCATGATTCTTTCCTAATTTTGACTATTATTAGTTCTGAAGATTCTAAAATTAATTACATTATTTATATCTTTGAACCAATTGGACAAATCAATGGTTTATTTTGATGAAACGAATTAATAGTGTAGTTAGATGATATTTTTTATGGTGGTCACTTCATGATTTCAATATGTTGATGAAACAAATTTATGTGATTTCAATTTTACTATTTCATTATTTATTTTTTAGGATTACAATCATTTTTACAAAAAAATTACTACGATTACATGATTTATACAAAAAATTGATGATTTCATTTGTACGAGAAAGTTTATATTTCATTTTTTACACAATACATGTTTCGTTAGAACACGTTCATTTTCATACCACTATATATGTTTCAATTTAACCTACTAGGCGTATTTCATTTTCATATCTCAGTACATGCTTCATTTTCATACATCAATACATATTTCATTAATTTTGAAAAAAACGAAACGAATTTATGTGATTTCAATTTTACTTTTTCATGATTTAGTATTTCATTATTTATTTTTCTACGATTACAATGATTTCTACAAAAAAAAATACTACGATTACATGATTTACACAAAAAATGATCATTTCATTTTTACAAGGAAGTTTATATTTCATCTTTTACACAATACATGTTTCATTAGAACACATTCATTTTCATACCACCATACATGTTTCAATTAAATATACTAGACGTATTTCATTTTCATATCTCGGTACATACTTTATTTTTATACATCAATACATATTTCATTAATTTAAAAAATAAAACAATTATGTTAAAATAATTCTCTCATGAAAGTAACATATATTTTACAATAAAAAAGTAGAAAAGCAAATGTAATTGAGAGTGCATGTGATTATCGCCACCCCCTCCTCCTAACCTGGAATCAGCTCCCCTGATATCCAAAAGTTAACAATGGAGCTTGAAAATCAACAATCCAAAAATAAAAAATGGAGCTCCAAAAATCAACAATGAACATGTGCTAAAGATTGATCATCAATATGAATATACAAATTGGAAGAAGACATCGATTACAAATTGGAGAGCGAGATCTAAGACTCGCTAAACCTTCAACCTCCAGCGCTTTCTCTTCTCGTCACGAACGCGGAATAGCCTATTCTTTTTCTCGTCGAAACCGTCTAACGAGCATGACGCCGGCTCGTCGTTCATGATCGGAGATTCATATGCCATGGTTGTGGTGATAGGTTTTAGATTGATTATAGTTTTGCGAAATGATTAGGAGTATATTCAACACAATCTGTAATTAATGTCCCACTAGGATTTTGAAATTTGAAACACTTAATTTGTCGATTATACCCTTATTCTATTTAATGTATTTAATTTCATGATAATTTAGGTTAACTACAGCAACCATTGGTTACATCCATCTAAGATTCTTTTCTAAACCATGGTTTTTACTTGATCTCTTCCCTAGAAATATAATTATATTGTATTTTAGATTCAAATCACATTTGATTATATTACATATTAGTAATTAGTGTTGAGCATCATATAAGAGTGAGATTGACAATGAAGATGACACAACGTATACCAAATTTGAATGATTTCTAGTTATATGTACACCTAGAGATGAGCATGGGTCTGGTTGGACAGTCCGTGGCTTATTTTTAGGCCCAACCCAGACTCAGCGGGTTGACCATTTTCATGTCCATTCCCGGCCCATGAATAGTGTTGTCTGCTGGACAAGTGGACGGGTTCCGGATTAGTCAAGCCCGTCTATAACATTAAGAAAATAACATATTGTACATAAAAACTTATTGCAAAAATAAATTATGTACACAAAATCATATTGCAAAATTAATACTTCAATATCACAGAAACAGATTGGCAATAACATTTAGAGTAGTTTATATGAAATTGTGTTTTTCAAACTTGTTTGCTAAAAAAAACTTAAAATGACCATTTCAAAATTAGTGAGGGTTGTGTGTGTTTAGTTATTTAGTTAAGTCCATTAGACTGGGTTGGTCCGTACACCTCACTTCATATCCGTAACCCGACCTGTGATATCTATATAGTGCCCGTTCCTAGCTCGGGTCACTCCAGGTTGGGACTATGAGCGGACGGGTTGGTCCGGGTTCACGGGTTAGATTAGGTCGTCTGGACATTTCTGCTCACCCTTATGTACACCCTTAATTTTTTTACGTGGACAACCTAAAACCTGAATACTCGAATAGTAATCAGTAGATTCATGACCAACTCAAAAACTCATGATTAAATATAAAGTGTCTGGCACGGTCTAGTCAAATTCAGATTATGAAGTGCTCACCCCTAATCCCCAGTCATAATCAAAGCGTACTTCCTTATCCCGGTTAAATTCAAAGCCATTGACATTTTAGAGATTGAGAAAAAAATATTACAAAAATGTTTTATCATTTAAAAAGGTGACGTACTAACATATGTCCTGATCAATGGCGGCATGAAAAGTTATTTAACGGAACGTGACGTGACGCAACAACAAGTTAAGTCCTTTTCATAGAGAATTTGGGTTACCGTCCCATACAAGGAAAAGCCCATATATGTTTGGGCTTTTTCGTGGTGCCAAGGCCCAAACTATGGAAAATAGAACAGCCCAAGAATCCTAGGCTATGGTAAATTTCTATCAATAAACTTTAATGTATCAGCATTCACAAAGAGGAGTTATTTCCAACTATATGATTGATTCCAAAAAAAATCTTGACTCATTTTTTTCAATCATCGTCATTTAATATTCATTTTAAAGCAGATAGGACAATCCCCGCACCTATAGATCTAGAGTTTACAAGACACGCCCTTCAACACGATGGCTGGAGAGACTCAAGCTCCCAAGAACAACTACTATTAAGTAGGAAATACAGATAAACACATATATAATAATAGCAGCACAACCAACGATTACCGTTAAACAGGACCAACTGCATATAAGCCGGATATACCTCCGGGCACCACGCTGAGATGAGTCCAATGAGCGAATTTTTATTTATGCCCTAAACCACTGGCTAACTCGTGGTAGTAAAATCTTGACTCATTTGATTAATTTCTTACTGATCATATTCATTTTTAATTAATTTATAGAAGATTTTTAATTTGATTGAAATTCACTTCAACTTCTTAAGCAATTTCCTTTACAATAAATGGCTAATTTTCCACGTGTTTTAGCCATTATTTTAAGTTTAAATTGATCTCAATTTGAACTAAATTAGATCAGATGAACAATTAAAATATGGCTTACTTGGATTAAAGCCAATTATTGAATTTATGACATGTCTTCTTAAATTATATAATATAAAGTCAAATCAACGTGGATGATTTTTTTTACTTAAATATTTTTGTTGAGCCTCCAACTCTGGTGTGAAGTCAGAGAGTGAGCAGTGTCAACTACTAAACCACACACAAGCTGGTGAACGTGGATGATTTAATTCATGACACTGTGTCAATATTATGTTTGGTAGTATTTAAGTCTCAACCTACCAAATTCAATTTTGAGACATAAATTTAAAGAATTAACAGTAGATGGGCCATGGCTTGCCCCAGGAAAAGCCCAATAGATAACTTGCCCTCAAAAGCATGCACAACCCTCAACTTATTAGGTGGGTGAGACAATAAATGGACAGAGCAATAATGTACACTTTCAATTTCAATGAATATTCTAATGTAGCAAACATGCCTTTGTTGTCTCTATACTTTCATCAGTTTCATGTTTTGAAGCTATAAACAACAAGTAATGGTCAGTCACACTGATGCAGTTTCTCCTTAAAATAATAATTACAAGGGTCCAATGAAGTTTGCATCTCATGAAAGCTTCAATTTTCCCATGATTTCTGGGTAGTTGTGCGAGAGGTAAAAAACCTAAATTATGGTTTTGGATGTTGATGTTGGTTAGAGGAAGATAAAATATCTCAAATACTAGTTGAGCCCTGGTGTAAGGTTATCGTTCCAGGCTAAGCAGTGGTTTGCATTGGGTAGAAAGTGTTTCTTTAGAAATAACAAAGATTATGTCATCTATAAAAAAATATAAGTTGGTGTATCAATAAAAGAATAAGTATATTTTATTGAGAATCGCCTAAAGTTGAGTTGTAATTATTTTAACATAGTGATGTCTCATTCTGATCAAGTGAGTAACATCAAATACCTGCTGAGTTCATGTTTTAACCATCCTTTTGAATAATGGTATATAATATATATTGTGTGTCCAGTTTAAAATAATATATTTGAAATAAATATTCTTCAAACAAAATATAAAAAATATGGACAATTGCAAAAGAAGTGTCATGTTGTTTGCTAATTGCAAAAATGTGCCATGTTGTTTACATATTTTTGCAAAATATGTTATTTTTATAAAAATAACGAAATTATCTCTAAAATTAAGACTTATAACATAATTTAAAAAATAATAATTTTTAACTTAAAAAAATTAGAATTAAAAATTTTAGTTAGTAGACAAAAATAAGAAAAAATAAATAAATAAATAATTTATAAAAAAATAATTTTTAATTTTAGGAAAAATTTCGTCATTCTTTATATAAAAATATACACATTTTGCAAAAATATGTAAACAACATGACAAATTTTTGCAATTAACAAACAACATGGTCTTTTCACAATTATTCTTAAAAAATCATTAGAGCATGCAATTTGTTGAAATGTTTAAATAACATGTAATTAGCCTAGCTTGGTTGGTTAATTCACCCACGTTCCCACGAGAAGCTTGTATTTCAAATGGGTTTCATGCCTATTTTTCAAATTTAATATATCACAATTATTTTGAAAAAAAATCCTCTGGATTGATCCAACTTTAAACGGATAATGACATTTTGTTACACTTAACTATGAGAAAATGACAGTTTCATACCCTAACTAATAAGTTCTCGTTTTTAGTACCATGCCAATTTTTTTTGTGACAATCCACCTCTAAAATGCCTAAAATACCTAAACTACCCCTGGTTCAAGAAACCATTATTAAACCGATTCAATGTGCCTTATCTTTAATTCAATTTGGTTTATGTTTAAGATGCAATTACAATTATACCCCTAAATTTAAAATTAAATTCAAAGGCATAATAGTCATTTCATGGGTATTCTAGTTTTTTAAAACAGAGGTAGTTTAGTTATTTTAGCATAGGCTGTCACAAAAAAATTGTCAGTGTACTAAAAAAAATACTTCGTTAGTTAGGGTACGAAACTGTCATTTTACTATAATTAGATATAAGAAAGTGTCATTATCCTAACTTTAAATTAGTTGACATTTTTGTGATGTAGTTGTGATAGGGTCTTTATTGCCCTTTTATATATGTTTTGAGTAAGGCTTAAGTTTGTGGCACAATCCAAGATTTTCTGGGTTCCTGTTGTGCAGCTGACATAAGAAAAAGAAATAGCAAGTGCACAATCTTAGAGATAAAATAAAAGTAAAGCATGGTTGAGTTCAGAGACAGCTCATTTATTGTTACAGCTTTAAATGCTCTGAGCATACAAAATATACAGCTTGTCTCACCTCACACGTGAATTCGGCTCTCATCTCTCTCTCCCATTGCTTCGCTTCACTCAACCCTCACTGCTCACCGTTGATTATTCAGTTAATGTGATGCAATATAATATATATGCAAATTGCATATACAAATATTCCACTAAAGTTAAAAAAATAATATTGTATCCTTGTTTGTTTTCACACAAAATTTCAAAATATGTCATTATACTTCAAAACAAATGTAATCATCTGCTTCGACAAATTTGATATCGTCCTGTGAGTCTGTTTAAATTATTTTGGTATTTCACAAATATAAGGGATCGTGTGATTACAAACTATGTATTACTATTACTACAGTAATTTTCCTCCCAAATTCTTTAAAATTGTAAAACAAATTATAAAGGTTTATATTTGTCGGAAAAAAATTAAAATATATTTGGACAATTGTACTTAACTAGACCATCAAAGTAAATACATGCAATATTCCCAAAAATATAAATCAAATCAGTCATCTCATCACGGAGGCAAAACTATTTCCAGTCTTTTCACTTCTAAATTTTAAAATTAAAATACAATATTGAAAATATTTGTATTACAGTAACATTCTTTTTGTAAAAAAATAACCTTGTGACTTTGGACACTTAATCACACCAAAACCTAATATAAACATTTTTGGGTACGAAATTTGAACAAAAAGGGATACCGACAGTACTATTTCTTAACACTGTCACAATTGAAAGGTGTTGTTGCTAATTAACATAACCAAACTTAAACAGCAAGATTTAAGGAAACAATTGTTTCCTATTTATTTCTACCTAGTTGTTCGGAAAAGGAATTTATATTAGCGAAAATATCAGTTTGATACAACCAAAATTTTAGGCTTTAGATTTTGATACATTCAATACTAACTTATCTTGGTGCACCTAAGTTTTCTCTTTTGACCATTTAAGTGCCTCAAACCGTAACTAAATATGAGAAAAATTATACAAATGTGTAAAGAGGTAAAATAACACTTTAGTGTATGAAATGTAAAGCTTTTGGTATATTAAAATCAAAGTGTACTTCCCCTCTACATTAACCAGTGTCAAATATTGACATACCTTTTGACCAATGCCTGGCAAGCTCTCACAAATCTATAAAACTTAAAGAGTGAAAAGGAGACAACAACAGTTGGGGAGAGAAGCATCAGTCAGGTAAAAAAGAATATCAAAATATAATGCAATGACTCTAGTTGGAAAATAAAAAGTACAGTAAACAAACATCAACAAAGCTGAGCCTGAAGCTCAAAACCATAACTCTACTCATGCCTACTTTTTCTTTTCTTTTCTTTTTTACCAAATGAGTGAACCCTATCACCCTTTCTCTTTACTTTCCAGATTTACAGACTCATTCCATGGACCACCCTTTAAAAAATGTAACTATCATTTGAAATTCAAACAAAGCTATTCAAAATGGTACCCCAATGTTATGTTCTCTATCAGCTTTCCATGGCAGGGTCACAAGGATGCGCTTTGGATTGGATTATAATCCGAGCTCCCGAAGCAAGCCTGTGGGTACGAAAACAATCTACTACTTAGCTCCACGATAACGAAAGACTAAAAACTGACAATGACTGTTATGTGGAGAGGTCGAAACTTAACTTTCTTCGATCTTGATCACCTTCTCCTTGTCTTCTCTAAGGGAATCTACCTTCTTCGATTGTGTGTCAACTTCTACAGACCAGTTTCTTGGTCTGTCTGAAATGGTGTCTGAAATGGGGGATCTCATAGATTCACTTCGTGGATGCTTGATCACAGAAGCCCTGATTGACCGAGGTATGCATTTTGACCGTCGTCCTCCGGAGGTTGCCTCTTCTTTGTCCTCTGCTGAGTACAATTGCTTGCTAGACCTGCAAGTTCACATCATTTCACGCTTCAATGGCGGTGAACTATTAAAAACTATTAAAAACTGCAAAGGAAGAAATGCCAACCATATGAAATGACTTAAGACTGGCAAACCAGAAGTTTGATTTGATTAAGATATCCATGCAAATTTGATTACAACATTATATCCAATACTAGCACTAAAGTAAATTCTCAATGCATCATCCAAGCATATCTACCTAGATAACTCTATGAAAGCATAGTTCCAAGGGAATTACTAAAGATGCTACCAGGTATTACAAATTTACAATGATAAATAATCTGTTGATTTCTTGTTTGTTAACAAATAAACAAAATTAATTTCCTAGCATGTAGTTCCACTCTAGTGTTACAGTGACAGCCAAAATTATCAATGAGATTTAACTCTTTCTGATTGAGTAAGCCAATGTGCTAATGACTCCACCTTAGAAAGAAACCTATTGCTTTGGAGCATATTTTCATGTTAGATTAAAAGCTAAATCAATAATATGCAAAAGTTAAAGGTCAAAAAGCACACAGCATGTGAAAGAAGGTTATGCACAGAATATTTTGCAGAATCTCTTTCCCTCACCAAATCTACTAGAAGGTATTGATCTGAGAAAAGAAGGTTGACGAATAAATTAGTTTTACCGGGAAGTATAGCACCTAACTCCCTTAACTTAGTGTCAATTATAGGCCTCTAAGAAGGATGATTGATAAACTGCAGCTCTAGTCCCTTTACAAATACAGGGTCAGGGTTCAGAAAGGTTAAAAGTATTTGGATGTTAAAATGTGGGTTGGTTATGTTTAACTAAAGATAGTAGCTCATTCAAACTTGGTCATTAGATGTCTTCTGAAGTTTATTTGGGCCACTGAAGTAAATAATTAAGTTTAGCCTGATTTTGTTATATCATTGTTGCTTATAACTTACCCGTTGTGTTGTATAATTTTGAAGGAAACGATTCATAGTATCATAAAATGAGGTCCAGATGTCACCATATATCCTCGGGACAATTCCAAGAACTTACTCTAAGTAAATGTTTTAACTCATCACAAAGATCAGAAATATATCCTTCACACCCAACAAGAGTACGATAATTTAAAGAAAAATTATGAAATTGATATTTAAAGATTGACTTTGTCCAAAATATAAAAATTACAATAATCCAAATTAGACAAACCTGTCAGCATTGTATGAAGAAGAACGCTTCAGAGCAGGAGCCGCGACTCCATCTCCTTCTTGCTTAAGCGCTTTAGTCTCAACCAAGCTCCCGCTGAAATATTCTTTATCTTCCCGTCTCAGAGACATCAGGCTTGGTTTTTCTGACAGGCGATCGAGCTCACCTAACATTACCGAAGTAGAAAACAAAGGGGAAGGGAATTTGGAATGGGAAAACCTCGGTTTATAGGTTGGAATGAGGCCAAAACTGTGGCCTTTCACTGATAATGACCCACAAGAGATCAGTTGCATCAGCACATTTGTAGCCTTCAGCTTTCCATTGGGTGCCATTCGAACATCTCCTTCTTCAAGTATCCTGAAGCTATTGAACTTACTTGCATCTGCTCTAATAAGGGATTCTAATGTCTCAGTTTTTGCACCCAATGACGATGCGCTAGAGAATGATGGAGGTGGTGAAATTGTATCCCTGCAAATCTCAGAACTCTCTTTTACCAGTGGAACAATGTTTTGATAATTTTCACTTATTTCAGGTTCTAGAGACCTGTCTTCTGTTGAAACGCCTCTTGTACAAGTTTCTCGGGCTTTACGCCTGCTAACATTTTCCTCAGTTTGAGTTGAAGCATCGGCTAAACCATCATTCTTATAAATCTTGTACTCTGTCAAGCATAGCGAATCGGCTGAAGAAGATTTTTTTCCAGCTCTCGACTCTGGAGACACATCAGAAGAACTTGGAAGTTGAATTGGTGGAGAGAAATCACCATGAGAATGCTTTGTCTCCTTTCCATTCATACTTGAAGAAGAGGAAGAGTCGTCATGGCTTCTAGAAGATGTTGGTTCTGGTAATAGTTTTAGATTCTTAAATTTAGTATTTCCAGCAGGAGTGAGGCGATCTGTGAGGAAAACATCCAAGTATAAGGTTAATCGGAAATTAAATCAGATTGTCTTTTCTACTTGAAAATTTGAAGAAGCTCAACATAAACTATAGTTTTGTCACGGATTCACTGTTATTGTTCATCACGTGCTATGCTCATTGGTGATATTCCTAAAACTAAAAGACAAAACCCATACAACCAAACAAAACAGAACGAGGAACATGTATTACTTTACCTGAACTCGATTCTTCAAATAGCTCAGAACCTTTAAGAACATACTCATTTCCATGAGCTGGTAGAATAAGATCATCTTCACAAAGATCGTGCCAAACAAACCCATTCTTGTAGCTTCTGCATTGATCGATAAATATAAGCAAGTGAGAAGGACTTCAAGTAAACGAAAAAATCGGCACCCAAACAACCCATAATTCTCGTAACAAAGTAACCAAGAACAGGCGTTGCACATAAGCTAAATTCGGCCGATTTCAGTTTTCTATCTAGCAAACAGAGTTAAATAAAAACAAATATGCTTCAAGAAATTTCACCTCTTACAGGACCATGAATACAAGGAAGACATGCCCCTCCCTCTAAGAGCATTGAGTTTCTCAGTAACATCTACACCACACCACCACAGCCACAGAGTTATTCAAATTCCTCATTTCATTAAAATGCAGTAAATCAAGGGCAGAGAAATATTCAAGGTTTTTTTCACTGTTACCTCTCAAGTAGAGGCCATCAGGTGAGGAAATAGGAACCTCCATGAAATGAGGGTGCTCGAGCTGGCGATTCCTGCACAGATAGTAAACCACAGCCACTTTCCTATTCTTGTAGTACTTCGGCGACTTCTCCGTCCACACTTTGGCCCTCTCCGGGCTCACCTGTCTGTACTTCTTCATCCTTGCCTCCATTTTCGCCTCACAAAACCCTATCAAACCACTCTCAGAACTCAAGAACTCAGACAAAAGCCCTAATCTGAGGGAATCAGCGTTTCATTAGTTGATTTTGCAGGCATCACTACAATTTAAACATTTATAAACACGATTTCTACGAATGATCACTGTTAATTCGACTAAATCAGATCTGAAGGCACAATCGAACACTCTTAACCGATAGCAATTTAAAACGAACAGCATCAAAATCAAAGCAATAAAGATGAGAAAAAACAGGTTTACCGAATCACATGGCGGAGGCAAGGTAGCTAGAGATCGACATCGACGTTGAAATCAGAATCGCCAAGCAGAGAAACGTGAAGCGGCAGGGAGAGAAATTTCCTGAGAGTGTGATGCTGAGCAACGAACAAGAGAAATGGAGGTCGTTGACGCTCGTAGTTATTGCAGAAGAAACAGAAAGTTACAGCGAACGGAAATGGCTGAAAAGGATCGACGTGACGCAGAGAGAGAGAGAGAGAGAGTGACGGTGACAGGAGAGTGAAGAAGATGGATTGTGAAGTGTGAAGCTTTTTGCCTTATTTTCTGGTTTGTTTCTTGCTTTTTTGGCTGTGTCTTTGAGTTTGCTCTGGCCAGAGAGAGAGAGTGACTGAGCTGTGAGGTGAGTCCACTTTTCAACCTTTTCGCTTCTTTTATGTTATTCTATGGGTTTCCGATTATACCCCTGAGTACATTTCATTCATGTTTAGTTTAGCGGTAAAGTTTGAATATAGCGGGTTAAGATCCATTTCGGGCACTTGACCGATAATATATATTTATAGAGATAATTTCAGGTGGCTACGTTTAGATATTGCTGTTTTTTATGTGGGTA
>JAYMTP010004644.1:0-14597 GCA_036897365.1 Geranium brycei
TCATATGAGAACAGATATGAACTTTTAAATCTATGTTTTGATCAAATTGGCACACGTGTGGTCTGAGCCCGCAAATTCAATAAACAAACTGATGTGCGAGGGTATTATAGGGAACTTGCATAGATGTATAATCGGTCCTCGATTCTGGTTGATTATATTTCCGAAAATATTTGTTTCCTTTTTATCTTAATCAGATCGTTATTTAATGCGTCGAACAGTGATTAGGTGTATTTCTGAAAATATTAGTTTCCTTTTTATCTTAATTAGATCGTTATTTAAGATGATGAATGTGATTTCAAATTGCATTATGACTATATCACTTCAAATATAAAAGACACACATATGTAACACATGGACACACTAGATAGTGAGCAGACATACCAAGATCCAAGTATACTTTGAATTTGGATTACATATTATGATCATACTATTTATGAATAAAAGCCACTCCTATGTCAAACATGGACACAGTTGGTAGTGAACAATCAAACTAGTACATGAATGCTATTTTATTTCGGATTCTATCTTATGGCCATACTACATTTGAATAAAGCCACACTGATGTCAAACATGGCCACACGTTGCAGTGGATAGCCATACTAGAATATGCCTGCACAAATGGACTTCTTATATGTGTACCAATGTTTATCTATGATTAGTCCCCACACCCATGTAACTTATGGACACACTTGGTAGTGAACATCTATATCAGGATAATGAATGTAATTTCAAATTGCATTATGACTATACCACTTTAAATATAAAAGCCACACACATGTAATACATGGACACACTAGATAGTGAGCAGCCATACCAGGATCCAAATATATTTTAAATTTGGATTACATATTATGATCATACTACGTATGAATAAAAGTCACTCCTATGTCAAACATGAACACAGTTGGTAGTGAACAACCAAACTAGTGCATGAATGTTATTTTATTTCAGATTCTATCTAATGGTCATACTATATTTGAATTAAGTCACACCAATGTCAAACATGACCACACATTGTAGTGAATAGCCATACCAGCATATGTTTGCACAAATGGACTTCTTATATGTGCACCAATGTTTATCCATGATTAGTCTTCACACCCATGTAACTCATGGACATACTTGGTAGTGAACAGTCATATCAGGATAATAAATGTTATTTCAAATTGCATTATGACGATACCACTTCAAATATAAAAGCCACACACATGTAACACATGGACACACTAGATAGTGAGCAACCATACTAGGATCTAAATATACTTTAAATTTGGATTGCATATTATGATCATACTTACGAATTAAAGTCACTCCTATGTCAAACATGGACACAGTTGGTAGTGAACAGCCAAACTAGTACATGAATTTTATTTTATTTCGGATTCTATCTTATGGTCATACTACATTTGAATAAAGCCACACCAATGTCAAACATGGCCACACGTTGCAGTGAGTAGCCCTACCAGAATATGTCTGCACAAATGAACTTCTTATATTCCCCCACTGAAATTGGTTTTATCCAAACTACAAACATTCACTTTACTCAAGTCTCATACTTATCCAATCCCCACGTGTAGCTATACATTTGCAACCACACGACCAATCTTTTGAATGCTCTCATGAATGTGATCTCACTTTTCTTGTCGCATGACCATACTACAATTTATTAGAGCTACACTCAAGCGCATCATGGGTACACTGTGTATTGAACATCCATACCAAATTTTAAATTACCTATATCATTTATCATTATTTCTTTAAAGTTACCATATATTGTCAAATGTGTAATTATGATTGATCCTCGCATTATGTCGTCTAGATTTTTTGATATCAAAATTACACTATAAACCCACTAGATCCCTTCTTGCATGCGATTGATATCCATATTTTATTATGGTCAATGTTTTTTCCACCATCTGAAACACTTATTTTCCCAAAACTCATTATTGTTCAAAATCTTTTAATTAATGTGGCATCATTGGTCATTATTACTGATAAAATCAACTTAGAGTCATCTTCTCCTGGTTGCTTTATTTTGCTCATTTGTGGCTAATTAATGATGGGAGGATCGTGTTTAATTGCAGTTAAGATTTTCCCGCTAATGGAATTAAATCCCTTCCGTTTTTCACGATTGGTTTCATTAAATTGAACATTTGGTTGCCGAAACTGCCCCTATGCCCACGCTGATAAGCCTCACATGTGTGGAATATAGATCCATATCGTGCGTTGGATTCAATTTGATTTGATGGCCACACACTGTTCTAACGCATTTATCTATTATCAATGGAATGCATCCCTATATATATGTGTGTGTGTGTGTGTGGGCACACTCCACTACAAACTCACTGTTTAAACGAAGTGTGTGAACGCGCGTGTGAGCCGCTCATCTAACAAGATTAAAATAGCGTGAGACACGTGGCATGAGTGCACTGTGCACTTAAGTGAGGGGAAGTTCCGTATTTTTGCGCGGCAGCGCGCACTGTCCATTTAAGTGTTTTACGTGTGTTTGTTGTGGGTCCGAAAGGATGTCATTTCGCCACATTTCGCCCACAACTTATTGGGTTTAAGTCTTTGATTTGAGCTTATTCATAAGTAATTGAACATGTAGATGCTGCGAGGAGTTTTTGGTGTGCAATTTTTAGGTGTGGGATTTAAGAGCTTACTTGGGGATCAATTAAATGGCGGAAACTGGAGCAAAGGAGCAAGAACCGGGCTTAATTGGAGCAGAACCGGGCTTAATTGGATCTGAACGGGCTTAATTGGAGCAGAACCGGACAGATTTGGACAAATCCGGACTTAATTGGAGCTGATCCGGACCGAAGCGCAGACCGGACCAGAGCCAATTTCAGCCAAAGTTCAGCATGACCATGTTGACTTGCGAGGGCCATATCTAAAGCATCTGACATCAAAATCGAGATATTTTAGAGCCTAAATTCAAGAGAAAGAAGAGACCTACAATTCTCATGAAGAAAGTTTTCCCATTGGAGATCTGGAAGAGGTCAAAATGACGTCGAAATAGTGACTGGTCGCCAAAATAGCAACAAAGGCCAGCTCCTCTAGGCAATCCGGTCTAGATCACCTAGAGGAGCACTTTTTCGGATTTTTGGCTACTAAGGCAAACCCTAGCTGATTTTTGAAGGACTCTCTACACCATCACTTCACCTACCACTACCTAGGGAGCCTCCACCTTCATCCTAGCTCTTGCCACCATTAGAGAACATAGGAGATTGAAGTTTTGGAGTTGAAGATCATCAATCCACCATCACCATTGTGAAGCATCAAGAAGACAACAATCAAGCTTGGAGATTGGACCAAACATTGAAGACCTCATGAGCATCTCTATCTCCCTCTTGCTCTAGACTTGTTTATCTTGTTTTCATTTCTTGTTTCTTGTTTTATAGAGATGATTTGTTATTTGAGCACCATGGTTGAGGGTTATAACCCTTGGCCATGGGTGCTAGAACTTTGTATGTTTTAATTTGATATATTGAGATATTAGTTCTAGGGTTGAGGATTGTGTTGTGTGGTTTATCTTAATTGAATGCTTGCATCTTATTTTGGCCATTTAGGGTGTATGTTTAGGAGGCTAAGCCGATCCCGAGAGGGACAGATAGTTTCAGACCTAGATACCACAAAGTGTTAGGGGCTCGGAACCGGGTTTTGACACCCCGAATTAACACTTAGCCCATAATTGTCGGACCAATGCGGTCCCGGGATTGATACGAACTCGGGAGAGCAAGTGTCATATTGGGATATGGTCGTTTTCAATGTCGAGAGGCGAGAACGGTACTCAAGACATAAGTTAAACACATGAACCAACCAAGCGGACTTATATTTCTCTATTTCATAATCATGACCATACATGTCTAGCACCCTCGGCCTCTCTTAACTTGTTTGTTCACATCTCCCAATTTTTAGATTGTCATTGATAACTTGTGTTATTACCACATAGTCAACTTGGTTTTAATTGTCCAACACTCACACTTGATTAATCGACGACCCTCATTAGTCCCGTGGAAATCGACCCAGGACTTACCGGTTTATTACTTGTACCGTGTACGCTTGCACGGGGTGTTTGGAACGTTACGTTTCGGCCCAACAGCGTTCGCTTTAGCTTTCTCAGTAGAACAATTTTGTTATTTTCGTTTTTGCGATAGTGTTTAATGAGTTTTGAGATATTTCACTCCCAATTTTAAATTATAATTTCAATTGTGATAGTATTTAATGAGTTTCGATATCGATTTTTAAATTATAATTTCAATTTTCTAGGATTCATATTTAAGATCTGTCATATGTTAGTAGTGAACAAATGCATTTTTTCAGTAGAACATTTGCATTTCTAACTTGAATAATTTTGAAGTTCGTTATTATTGGAAGTAGAATATTCATAATTGGGAGTAGAATGTTCATAATTGGGAGTATAATGTTCCGTATTAGAAGTAGAATGTTGAAAATTGGTAGTAGAATGTTCAACATTGGGAGTAAAATGTTCAGTAGCGGGAGTAAAATTTTTAAAATTGGGAGTAGAATATCTCGAAACTCATTAAACACTACCGCAAAAAAAAAAATAACAAAATTGTTCTACTGAAAATACAAAAGTTAATTCTAGATAATTGTAATATTTTTAGATAATTGTAATTATAATAAAAAAATCGATCTCGAAACTCATTTAACGTTATCACAAAAACGAAAATAATAAAATTGTTTTACTGAAAATGCAAAATTTCTACTAAATAACAAAATTGTTCTTCACTTTGAAACCTTGACATATTTTGCATACACAAGGATTAATCAGATCAACATTATAAAATGGACCATTATATGGATAAACTTGGGATTATGTATAAAATGTTGTTTATACTTAAACTTGCTCACTGACTTTCATAGAGTTTAAATGGTCAACATACTTCTAATATAAAAGTATATATATAAATGTCAGTTAAACTTATTAAGTTAGTCAAGTTCAGGATTTTGACTTGGTTGTGTATAACGCACACGAAAATTAGTTTAATTTCGAATTGGTGCTACAAAACTCATGCTCCTGCTCCCTATATATAATCTCTCATTGGAACCACATTTTGTACAGAAATAAAGAGAGTGAAATGGAAGGAATTGGGAGAACGAGTAATAGCAGGCCTCATGCGGTTTGTGTACCATTCCCAGCACAGGGACACATGAACCCTATGCTAAATCTAGCAAAGCTCCTTCACCACAAAGGCTTTCACATCACCTTTGTCAACACTGACTTCAACCATAACCGCATTCTTCGGTCTCAAGGTCCCGACTCTTTAAAGGGTCTCCCCTCATTTCAGTTTGTATCCATTCCTGATGGCCTCCCTCCGTCTGATGCCGATTCCACCCAAGATATCGGAGCACTCATTCCTTCCATCATTAAAAACGGTTTAGCTCCTCTCCGGGATCTTATTCACAAACTCAACAGTGATAGCACTAATCCCCCTGTCACTTGCATTGTTTCTGATGTCCTCACGAGTTTCACCCTTGATGTTTCGCAACATTTTGGGATCCCAAATGCTCTTTTATGGGTCATGAATGCTTCTAGCTTTATCGCCTACTTGCGCTACTTTGACTTGATTCAGGAGGGGATTTTACCTTTGAAAGGTAACACTACCAACCCTCTACCTTCCTTTTACACGATTAAATTGTGAGTATAAATATGCGACTTAGTAACTTATACTATAAGCTTGACTTGTTCATGTTCACTTTGTAGATGCTAATTTGGACATTGTTGTTGAGTGGATGCCTGAATTGCAAGGGATACGTCTCAGAAACCTTCCTTCTTACATAGCATTGATGGAGGGAGACAATTTTATTAAGTTTCAATATACTTTAGAAATATTTCAGAGGTCTCGAAGCTCCTCGGCAATCATCTTGAATACATTCGATGATTTGGAGGACCAGAATATGATGGGTGCACTTTCGTCCATTCTTTCCCCGATTTACACCATCGGTCCAGCTCATTATTTAGTTGAGAAAATCCCATACAACTACAAGAATTTCATGAGCTCCAACTTGTGGACGGAAGACATGGAGTGTCTTCGGATGCTCGATTCCAAGGAGCCCAATTCAGTAATATATGTGAATTTTGGGAGCCTCGTGGTGATGACAAGTCAACAACTTGTGGAACTTGCATGGGGCCTCGCTAACAGTAAAAAGAATTTTTTCTGGGTCACAAGGCCTGGTCTTGTCGAGGGCGAGGATGCAATACTTCCTCCGGAGTTTGTGAAGGAGACTAAAGAAAGAGGCTTGATGACTAGATGGTGCCCGCAAGAACAAGTTTTAAGGCATCCGTCAATAGCGGGTTATCTTACGCATTGCGGATGGAACTCAACGCTGGAAAGTATGAGTGCGGGAGTGCCAGTAATAAGTTGGCCAATTTTCTCAGACCAACTGACCAATTCTTGGTCATGTACTAAATGGGGAATAGGCATGGAGATAGATGGTGATATTTCAAGAGATAAAATTGAGAAGCTAGTGGTGGAGTTAATGGACACTGAGAAGGGAAAAGAAATGAAAATGAAGGCAATGGAATTGAAAATGAAGATAGAAGAAGCTGCTGGTCCCAAAGGAACATCCGAGTTGAATTTAGACAGATTGATTAAAGAGGTCCTTCTCTAGCTCTGCCCATGTTCAAAGGGAAAAGTTTCGTGATGTTATGTTCCATCATTTATCAGAAATAATGTGCTTTGTATCAACGTTTCTACATGTGATCGATAATTGTTTTTCTCGTATTTGATTTTTCAATATATTTAAGAAATAAAAGTATTAACATGCCTGCTTTTATCTTCGTTGTTGGGTTTTTGATACATTTTTCTCATTTCCTTTTGTTCGTCTTGATTCACAACTTGTTATTCTTTCGTAGGTATTGTCAATTACAAGTTTCTTTCTATGTTAGTGTACGTGAGTGAGAGTGGACAAAAGTTGTTGCTTTAAACTTAGGGAGCAACCGGTCATCGATCACTATACTGGCCACCTCCAAAAAATTTCTTTCAAATCAGTGGACTCTACCATGACATAACTGAAAAGGTCGGTCCAGTCCTGAAAGTTTACAGGGTCCGGTTTACAGCTGTGAGCACCCCTACATATGACCGCTCTTTACCTCTTTCTTTCATCATTAGAAAAGTTTTAATTAGAAAAATCATTGTTTATGGGCACGTGACAGTAACGTGACTTTGAATTTTTTTTAAACAACAATTTTTTTAAAATTTTCCGTTTTTCTTAAAGAGACAGTGATGGTTAAAAGGAATAAGCTTTTAAATTATTGATCATAGATTAAAAATGAAGAATAGTTGAAGGTGTCCTTTTGCAATTCCGTTTGGTAAAGTGATAACTGTTTGATTCTTGAAATAGTTTAAGATTTAAAATACTACTTATTTAAGGAGCAACAGTTTTTAGGGCCTAACATATAGAATGTAATGGACGATGGAAGTTATAATCGGTCAGTACTAAATTTCAATGTGGACCATTCCAATACATAAAATGTCAAACTTAGAATTACTCAATTTCAAGAATTTGACAAAGTTGTGTCTTGCAGAGGTAAGTTAGCTTTATTTCGAATTGGTGCTATAAAACTCATGCCCGTATTTTCAAAAACCCCGCCACAACAACATTTTTGGATAAAAGGAAAATGTCAGTTGACTATTTCTAAAATTTACGTATTGACAGATGACTACACCTACATTATTTTGTGGCTCCGTAGGTACCTTAATTTGGAGAATTTTGCACCATTAGTCATTTCGTCCATTTTGGTGAAAATCTGTTAAATTTTGAGATTAAAAAAACTAAAATGCTCTCGTCCACATGACCTTCATATTTCCATTGATATTTCCAAAGAATTGTAGTGATGGAGAGAAAGAGAGTGAGAGGATTTTGAGGACCTAACAGAGAGGGTCCAAAAGGGCACATTTTAAAAATTTAAAACACTTACCAGGGCCTGTGTTGGTTTACGGGGAATAGGGATGGCCAGTGGGCTTGGTCACCTTCCTATCTGAGTTTGGTTGAAGGAAAGAGGATGGAAGATTGAGAGAGCGTCAAAAGGCATGTTTTGAAAATTTGAAGTCTGACTAAGAGCATTTTTGTCTTTTCACGTCAAAAACTAACTTTTTCATATAAATATTTAACGGTTCTAGCTGAGTGTCCATATTGAATTCTTGAGTGTGCTAGGTGTTTGTTTATATCTATGGGGCGACTTAATATTTTTTTGTCATAGTTGGGTGTGGATATATATACTTTACTCTAAAATTTATCATAGTGATTTAACCTGCTAATAAAAGGAAAAATCATAGTGATTTAACCAATAGATCAATCGAATTTGAAAAAAGTAATCTTGATTGGAGTTGGATGGAGATGCAACCTTTGAGTACTATTGAGGAATAGTTTTGACGATTTTGCAAGCAGGGGAAGAGTCCACCCAAACCAAATCTCCACGAGAAAAAATAAAATTAAATGTAAAACATATAAATATACTAACGTGACATTTTTCTTTAATAAACTTAATCCCTTTATTTGAATTTTTTTCATAGAAGCAAATTCACAATGACAATGTGAGCATTATGAAATTGTATGTAGACTGAAGCTTGACCATATAAGATTCAGAAACATGATGACATTTGAGTAACTCAGCATGCTTTTGGGTGCAACACCCGAGTGACTAATTCCTCAAAGTTGGCCTGAAAAGATCCAATAGAACCTGCCGCTTCGTGAGCCATGTCCTTCCACTCCAAGGCCTTGTTCCTCATCTCCTTCCCTTTCTCTCCCTCCATCAGCTCCTTCACTAGCTTCTCCACACCCTCTCTCCTTACATCACTCTCAATCTCCATGCCCACTCCCCACTCCGCGCAGCAGTACCTGCAGTTGGTCTGCTGCTCCGCGAAGAACGGCCAGCATATCACCGGAACTCCCCCAACCACGCTCTCGAGGGTCGAGTTCCATCCGCAGTGAGTCAGGAACCCTCCCACGGCCGCGTGCTCGAGCACCTGCGCCTGAGGGCACCAGCTCGCCAGCATGCCCCTCTCTTTGGTGGCCATCAAGAACTCCGGCGGGAGAACCGCGGAATCTCCCGCCACGAGATCAGGACGGATCACCCACAGGAACGTTTTGTTGCTGTTGGCGAGCCCCCAAGCAAACTCTACCAGCTGCTCGCTTGTCATGACCGTTATGCTCCCGAAGTTCACGTACACCACGGAATTGGGTTCCTTGGTGTTTAACCAACCGAGGCAGCTCGTTTCTTCCTTCCATAAGTTGGATCCGATCTTCTCGACCTCCTCGGATTGGTTTGTTTGATTCAGGAGGAGGTCGAGGGGGCCGATGGAGTAAACGGGGCAAGGGAGTAAGGAGGAGAGCGCGTCCAGACAGTCGTGCTCCAGGGCGTGGAATGTGTTCAAAACAACGGCAGAAGCTCTCCGAGCTCTTTCGGATTCGGTTGCGAGGAAATCGACCATGAAGTCGTTCGGATTTGTAGTTCTCACAAAGCTGGGGATGTCTTTCAAACGGATGCCCTTCATGCCCGGTATCCAATCTATGGCCGTATCTAAGTATCCATTTGTCAAGTAACTCTCATCTACACAAATTAAACAAAACACAAATAATGTAAGTTGATTGTTAAGAACAAGTGACTTTGTGGGGATTGAAATTATTTACCTTCATATCATTTAGTTTAAGGAAAATGTCAAAATAATACTTTATACTATCACATTTTGGCAAGAAAATGTAATATACTTTGTTAATAGCCAAAATATTGTTTTACAAGGACTTTTTTGCCCAAAATGTCTATATTTATACAAAAATTACTATTGTACAATTTTTTAAAAATATTTTTATATTTTGTAAAAGTAATTTTCTTTGAAGACAATTTTTGTGCTTTTTTTTACAAATACACATATCAGCAGTGTACTGTTGCACCCTCTTGCAAAAATGCGATCATATAGTGGCACATTTTTACCATTTTCCGGTTAGTTTACAAATAAAGGTGTATAAACGGTGGTGATTGAGATACCTTTGAGTGGCGTGAATCCCTTGCGAACAAGATCGCGGTAGTGAGAATAAGCCAAGAAGCCACACGCGCTCGTGGTCCAAAACAGAACTTCCGGGACACCGAGTTCCTCGGCAGCGTCCAGAGTGAAGCTCATGACGCCGTCCGAAACAATGCACGAGACCGGAGGGACATCATCGGAGGCATTGAGCTTGGCAACAAGGTTTCTAAAAGGAGGCAAACAGGTCCTGGTGGTGGACTCGCAGAGGGAAGGGATGTCCTGGGTGGCGTCCGCTTTCGACGGAGGGAGGCCGTCCGGGATGGTCTCGAAGCGGAAGGAGGCGGTGCCCTCCTGCCCCCGGGATTTAAGGAGGCGGTGGTGGTTGTACTCGGTGTTCACGAAGGTCACGTGGAAGCCGCGGTGGTGGAGAAGCTTGGCCAGCTTCATCATAGGGTTGATGTGGCCCTGCGCCGGGAACGGAACACAAACTGCATGCCCAAGAGGCTGCTTCTTCTCAAACTTGGCCAATGGATCCATTTTGGGTTCTTGCACTATGCAATGGTAATTGCCTGTATTGGGTATGTGATTTTATAGCCCAAAGGAGTAGTATAGAATATAGATCCACCAGACTATTATTTGTTTGGCTTGCATTCAGGTAAAAACGTATATATTATATAAAAATTTGAGAACGAAAAGCAACCATTGGATCTTTTATTCATGGGCCATGATTTGTCCAACAATAGCGGTGGCATTTGGTGTAATTAACTACTCTAGTTTTATTTAAAATTGTTTTTTTTTTGAGAGAATCGAGGGACAAACTGGTAATTATAGTGTCAATTGAATGAGATACCAAATTGGTTTCGATCCCTAAGATTTGCACTTAATGAAATCAGATTTTTTCCCATATCTATCTCATTCTTTGTAGAATTTTTATTTCCAGAAATTCGATCTAAAATAGTCATGAATAATTTCAGAAGCTGCACCCATAAATCAATCAATTGCAAACTCCATTTTCATGTATCAATTCAATAAAACACTGTTCAATTTTCGGTTTTCAATGGACAATATTTGTTTTAATTTCAAACATTATGTGCAACTCAAAATAGTAATGACACATGGTTTCAACGTCCGATGGTCCAATTTTCCCATAAGAGTCCGTTTGAGTATGTGATTTTATAGCCCAAAGGAGTAGTATATCCACGAGACTATTATTTGTTTATTTGTTTATGACGTGAGATCCTTTATAGATCGTGATGTATGATACTCAAAAATAAAAAATTAGATAGGAGGCCGACGGTATAGCATAGGTATTAACACTCTGCTACATGTTCTATTATTGCATTAGTTTAACATTATTTTTTATTTATGCATCGGGGAGTGACATTTATTCATGTATAATAATGATAATAAATTTAGTAGAAAAAACTCATCCATAGACTAGAATAATCAAGTGAATGCCTTCTTTCACTTAAGTCAGATTTTTTTTGAAATCATAGCATTTTTATTCATTCAACATTCAACAAATCGTGTAATAATCATTTTACTTTTTTTTAAACTCTAATAATCATTTTACTGATTCAACTAATAGTATCACATCAGTGAAATTATTACCATCATAATTATTTTTGAAGGAATTACCATCATAATTAATTCATCAGGAAATTTGAAAATCGGGAAATTTGAATTGAACCAAATGTTATTTGATTAAATTATTAGAGTACGCTTATTTTTGGTCAGTTCGTGTTCAAGTTGTAATTAATGACATTATGAAAGAAATTGATTTTGAATTTCTTTTAAATAAAAGTTTCTTGCCCATATATGTCTTACTTTTACAACTCCGCAAAGAATGAATTGATTGGAACAAAAGGAGATAGGCGCGCCTTTATTATGTGGATATGGATGCCGGACTTTAAAGGTCGCTGTCACAATTCACTAATAAGGACGTCGTACCTTCAATGCTTGCCGTTGCTAATTTTGTAACGGTGAACTAGCAAAAGTGCTCCGTCCGTATGGAGAATAGTAAGGGTGATCTCAACAAGGTCTGCCGTCACAAAAGAGCCAACTTATTGGCCGCATATGACCGTTTATTAACGGTCTGAAATTCAACGGTTGGGGTGACCGTTACATAAGGACGGTGAACTTTAATAGGTTCGCCGTCCTTCAGTATTAGTAACAACGGACTCGTGAAGTACGCCGTCACAAACAACTTCTATATCACATAGATCCACATTTTTTTCTTCCTTCTCCTTCACAAATACATTCTTTTTCCTCCATCACAAAATTTCTCTCTTCTCTATACTCCAGCGAAATTACAGAGGAAAGCGTTCTATTTTGTCAGTTAAAATGTATGTTTAATTAAATGTTGTGTTCATGTAATTTATTGTATTTCTTGTAATGGAGTAATTACAATATATTTATAAGTTTGTATTTATATATGTGTCGTATAAAAAGAATGAATCAAGGATGGATAAGAGCCGAGAGAATAAGTGAGGCGTACATGTTTGGAATAGGCAATTTCATCAAATTTGCGAAGGTAAATGCTCGACAATATGGCGCAAATCATTTTAAGTTTTCGTGCGTGAGGTGTTGTAACTATATTGTGCATGATATGGACACCATTTGTGATCATTTCCTGAAAAAAGGTTTCATTAGATTGTATAAGGTGTGGATCCATTATGGCGAAGTCCAAGAATATAGGGAGAGTCGCAATTGAAATATGAGTTTACCGTCAGCTTCACAGAATTGGCCTTGTTCGAGTTCGAACAACGATCATGTGCACTCGATCATGTGCAGCAGTCTGTGGACGATGTAGACCCATCTTAGGATGTCCGAGTCGAAACAAATGACAACGAGGATATGGTGCTCGAAGTCGAGTAGTTAGTCACTAGAGCAACTATGAAGGAGTACAACCGATTGGTGACAGATCTGCAGAAATTGTTGTACGAAAACAGTGACGATACAACTTTAGCCGCGTTGTTACGGTGCTGGGCACGTAGAAGGTGTTCCTACTGGGATATGATAACGCGTAAGTGCACACGATCAGGATAGAGCGTGTTTCGGGCTATACTCGCAGTATCTACTATTCCTCTCAAGATAGAGCATATTTTGAGTTTGCAATGCACGCGTTAATAACAGATAGGAGACTTGAAGAGTTGAACTCCTGAAAAAGGGTGTGTCGATTATGAATTGCCTCTCGCGAAAGAAGTTCACAGCTCTCACGATTACTTAAGATGGCCAATCTTACATAATGGAATATTAAACCACAATCTCAATAACGCAAGCACGTACATTAAGTAATATATCTAATAAATGATTAACCCTAAGTTATATAACCTTAGCACCCATGACTATGAAGGATTAGACTATATCACGATATTCAATTTCAAAGGTAGCAAAATAATATAAAACAAGATAAAGAAATGAAACCCTAAAATCCAAAAGGTTGAAGCTCATGAATCTTTGTTGGTTCTTCTCTAATCTTTTGTATCTCCACAACTCTAATGATTTTTATGCTTCGAATAACCTTCTACGCATTTGGTTCCTCCCTTATGGTCTTCAAATTGCCTCTGGAGCTCCTAAAGTCGTTACTTCTCGTCCCAAACAACCTATCGCTAACAAAAGGCAAGTAGGATTGTATTTTACGATCCAACAAATCACGATGTCACATCCGTTTAAAAGATGTCATGCCCGTGACATTGGCCATAACATGGTGATAGTGTTGTCACGACCTTTACAGTATAACGCTGCCAAGGGAGTGGTCACGGTAACTGACACATTCATGACGCTCGGGCCCTCTGTCTTTCTTTCTTGGCAGGATGTCAGTAGATGTAGCTACATGTGTCGTGACCGTCTCTTTTGGACAAACAACGATGTTGGGTTTCCATGGGTTCCAAACAATTAATTTCATGCAGCGGAAGCGGAAATTTAACCATGGAATCCTTAATTTTAAGACCTTAATGTAGATTGATTCTACACAAGATCAACATGAATAAAGTTTGTACCTTTAATTGAGATTTCGAATCTTTGATTGAAGCAAAACCAAATGGATGTGCTCTCTATCAAGTCCACACGAGTGATGCAATGATCCACGATCAAAACCTCCAAGCAAGATACACTAGTACTTCGGTTGGAGGAGGCAAGAACGAGAAGAGGGAGAGAGAGAGGGAGAGGCGGCCGGCTAGGGTTCCTTAGGGGAAGGAGCCGAATTGGGGTGTATATATAATACCCCCAATTCCTTCTCCTTTCCCGTTTAGGTTTCCTATTTAATTTTAATTTCCATTAAAATTAATAAACCTTATAGGGCTTGAAGCCCAATCACTTAAGCCCAATTAATTAAGTCTTGCAAAGCCCAATTTAGACTTAGCTCATTAATTAAATGTCTTAATTAAATCAGCCCATAATTCACTTAGACCAATTTCCTTAACCGTCCGGTTTACCACCTGGACCGAAATTGTCTAATTTATTTCCGGTTTAGTCTAGACCGTTCCGGTCTAACTAAAATAGGAAAGTGAATTTCTCTCAACTTCTTATGTCTCTTATTCTTTGCCGTATTCATCACTCTAAGTGTGTGACCCTCTAGGCTCACGACACGTTGGCAGATCGGCGCAA